>CM076584.1:1583005131-1583156681 GCA_034641835.2 Pinus albicaulis | reverse complement strand
GAGTATGGAACCTTACAAGAACCATCAAATTTAAATGCTAGACATTTCTAATAATTCCGAATTTAAATGATATTCTACGTAATTCCAATTCAGAAATCAAAATTTTCCTATAGTCAAACTTTAGATAAAATTTAAAAGCTCACCTTTGACTATGGAATAATTTTCCTTCATATGACATCCAAGACCACTATCATACAAAATTTAAAACAACATTTCCCTAAGTTAAAAAGTTAAAAGATTTCAAAAAAAAGTTTAAAAATTTAAATTTTTAAATTTTTATTTTATTTATTTTTTTATATTTTTTTTATTTTTCTCAACAAATATAAGTCTAAAATTAATCTAAAACTAAAGTTAATAAAATACAAAATGGAAAAGTTTAAAAGATTTAAATTTTTTTATTTTTTGTTTCATTTAAAGTTTTAAAGGTCTAAAGATAAAAAGTCAAACCTAACAAATTAAACGTTAATGCTATGTTAATGCTAAAATCGCAAGTTTAAAGTTTAAAAAAACTAAAACTAAAATCTAATGTTAATGTTTAAAAAAAAAAAAAAAATTTAATAAAAAATCAAATCTAAATGAAATTTTAAAATAATCAAACTTAAAAATTAAACTCTAAACTAAACTACACTAACCTTTAAAAGAAATAAGAAAATCTTAAATCTAAACTAAACATATGAAAAAAAATTAGAATGGGTTATTTGTTTTTTGGGCAGGTCGACAGCAGGTTGAAAAAGAGGAAGAGCAGACGGAAATGGCAGCCGCAGGAAGACGCGGAACATGGACAGGGAGGATGCTCGCAGGGAAAGGAGGGATGATGGAGCAAGGGCAGAATGGAAGAGTCTTAGAGCAGCCGGCAGGGAGGATGAGGGACGAACAGAGAAGGCACGCAGGCTACGCAGAAAGAGTAGGGATTGCGGCTGAGAGCATGAAGAGATGAGGGTCAACGGAGAGAAGGAAGGCGCGTAAGGAAATACGCTGAAGGCAGCGATGTGGAGGTGAAAATTGCAGCGGACATGAGCTAGCTATATGCAGAGAAAAGACGTTGCGATGGATGGAGAGCTCAAGGCAGCATGAACGCAAAGAATGGAGACTGCGATGAGAAATGAGGAGCGAAATTGAAGATGTTGGGCTATGATGGGAGATTAAGCACGATGGGGCAGTGATCAGGACCGCCGACAGAGAGATGTGGACAACCAGCAAATAGAAAATTGGCAGGCACACTGGTGCATAGAAATTTAAATTTTCCCTTTTACCCAACAGAAATGAATTCAATAAAAACACCTGCAATTATTAAATTTTCTAGGACAGAGATCAAGCCCAGATCTGCAACCAAATTCGATCCTGAGACCAGATCTTACCCTCCAAGGCCTAGATCTGGCTCAGATCTGAAATTTTTTCTGAGAATCTCCTAATAGAACCTGCAAAACAAAAACAAAAAACCAGAAACAAATCAACCAAAACCCCAATATATGCACAAAATAAAAACCCCAAAACCCTGGTGAATAAAATAAAAATAAGCGAGATTTACAACGCTATTTTACAGATCAAGGCCCTGATGGCCAGATTTAAACCATTCAACACAATTAAAAAAGATAAATTAAGAGAGAGGCACAAGCCCTAAAAAGAACTCTGCAAAAAATGGAATTTAAGATATGCCCGAGGAATTAAATCCGAAGGGCTCTTCAGATCTTATTTCCTTGGGAGTCAGCTGGTCCAGCTAAGAACTTCCCTAAACGCCCAATCTAAATCCGGAAGATTTCTGCACACTTAAAGTTAAATTGTTAAATTAATAGAGAAATAGTGATAAAACATTAAATTTTCAAGAGTTAGAGATAACTACTAACTCGATCCAATTAATATTCTTACCCTAAATCCAGTAACCTAAGCAAGATACCTATGCAATAGATTACTCTTCAAAAGCCATTAGTCAACAATCCATTAAAATAATCACCAACAAAATATTAAGAACAAGTTTACCATAAAATGTTGAAGAGGAACACCACCATCAAAATAAAACCCCACAGTCTTCGTTTGTATTATTCCAGAAAATATTACAGGAGAGCTTCAAGAGCGAGTGGACGATTAAGAGATCGAATGACTGAAAGACTGATAAAGACCTTTAATTTATAAGATAAAATCTCCAATGGCTAGTTCGGTTGATCCTTGTCAATGTAATCTCGACCGTCGAAAAAGACTTAATCATCTTTTAATCTCGACCATCAAAATTATAAATTTTGAGGAAATTCGAATTTATCATTTAATTCCATTTTAATTAACTCAAAAATAATATTTTGAGTTAATTACCTCAAAAATTTGACTTTGACTTAACCACCAAGGCCCCAGGGTCCAAAATTTCTCGAAATTCCCAATATTCTCTTGGCCTGGGACCTTTAAAAATTTATTTTTTAAGGACCCACGAATTTTGCCTTTAAAGAATTTTTAAATCACTTAGGACTTAAAATTAATTAAATTTCTGGCTTACGATTTTTAATTTAATTTGGCCAGAAAATTTAATTAATTGACTAAGAGTGGATTTAATTATTTTTCCAACCCTCTTTACATAAGATAAAACATTTAGACACATAAAGGGGAAATACCCATTCGTGATAGACCCTCAAATAGCTACCCAACTCTGCGACTCAAAACATGATCTAGTAGACCAAGTAGCTTGTAATAAAATAATCCAGCCGATTAGCTAGGATTATTCCCAAACTACTTTTACAAAGACTCAATAGAAAACACTAGGACTCACTTAGCATCTTGATGACAAAATCCACCCTAGCTTTGGGGTGAAGCTGGAGGGGAAAACTCTGCCGATCACTTGTGTCGAAAAACACAAATGAATCAGTGAGCCAAAAAACCTCCTAGGATAAAAATCATCACCAAAATACTAGGCTTACCTAGGTTGTTACACAGAGTGGTCAACATCTTGCTCTACTTGGGGACACGTTGCTTCATCGAAGGAATGTGAGAATCCAAAACCTATATACAAGCAACACACAAAATTACATAAATAGCGTCCATCCAAATATCATCATATAGCATTAAGCACATGAAAAATAGAAGCTCTTCTATCATTTATTTCTCTACTTAACATGAAAAGTAAATCTACTCTAACTACAAAATGAAATGTTGAAATAACAAGGTGTAAGGTTAGAGATACAATACAAAGGATGCCCAGTGGCATTAGATATGTTCAATATAGCGCATACTAAGCCGATATATTTTCATCAAACTTTACATCGCTTCTAATGATTATATTTTTGGATTTTGGTTGAAGAAGTCTATATCCTTTGACATCTTCAGAATATCCAACAGAAATACATTTTTCACTCTTAGGTTCTAAGGCTTTATGTTTCGCATCTGGAATATGGGCCCAAGCATCACTTCCAAAACACGAAAGTGACTTACATCCGTTTTAATTGAGCTCCAAGCTTTTCCTCGGAGTTATATTTTAAAAAACCTTAGTAGGAGTGCGATTTACTATGTAATTTGCATGCTTAATGGCTTCTCGCCCAAAAATTTAGGACCAAGTCTTTTAGCAAAAAGCATACGATTAGCCATTTCTTTTAAGGTGCGATTCTTCCTTTCAGCTACACCATTTTGTTGTGGAGTATATGGAACAGTATGTTGCAATTGAATGCCATGCTCAGTGCAGAAGTTGATAAATTTATTGTTAACATTTTCTCCGCCATTATCTGATCTTAACTTAAGAATTTGATGTCAAGATTGTTTCTTAACAAAGGCCTTAAAGGCCAAGAACGTGTTAAAAACTTCACTCTTGAGTTTTAAGAAATATACCCAAGTGTGTCTGGAAAAATCATCAATTAAAGTTGAGAAGTACTTGCAACCAGAGAAAGAAACAATAGGAAGTGGACCACATAAATCACTGTGCACAAGCTGCAAAGGGGCTGAAGCATGCCAAGAGGCACGTTTGTCAAAACTATCCCGATGATGTTTTTCGAGTACACATCCGGAGCAAACACCATCTCGGCAAGATACCATAGAAGACCCGTCACCATATTTTCCTTACATAAGAGTTTGAAGGGAGCGACAGTTTAAGTGACCAAATCGCTCATGCCAAAGTTTGCTCACTTCATCATTATGAGCAACAAAAACCGAGGGAAGACATGATGACCCAAAGTTGTCAAACTTATACAACCTTGTGGAATCATCAGCAATGCCAGTAGCTAAAATATGTTTAGAATCTTTGAGGTCCGTGATTACAACATCATGAGGTAAGAATTCTACTATTTTCCCTTCACCTAAATGAGTTATCTAATAAACAGAGAGAAGGTTGCACGACAAGTTAGGAACCCATAGTACATCATTAAACTGACCATTATCTAGATGAATGGTTCCAGATCCTACAACACTAAGAGATCTATCATCACCAACATAAATATGTTTGGTGTTACAATCATTTAAAGAAGAAAACATGGCTCTATTTTTGGCCATGTGGTGAGAAGCTCCAGAATCAATGAGCCACTCATGAGAAGGAGAAGAGGAAGATACATTTAACGCATAACCAGATCTTGATGCTTAACAACCACAAGCAGAAAGTGCCATGCTTGAAGATGAAGGTGAAGAGTGCTCCAAATTGATATTGTGCTTCTTCATTGATGCTTCTAAGGCTTCCATCTTCTTAAAACATTTAGACTCTATATGGCCATCACGATTGCAAAAGTTGCAATGTCTATCTGTCTTTTTTCCTTTGTTTTGATTTGCCTTATTATTTTGGTGATTTGATTTTTCAGTTTGCAGCTGAAATTGCTTAGGGCCCTTTTTTGGTTTAGGACCATATTTTTTAGGATACTGCTTCTTGGGATTCTTTTGATATGGTTGTTGTTGGGCTGCTAAGGCTTTCTTAGAAGCATTTCCAACAGTGATAAGACCAAGGTGTAAAATTTTTTCTTGTTCTCTTATCAAAGAATCACAAAAGGAATCAAAAGAGGGATTCTTGTAGGTGGTTCTAGAAGAGATGATGGCTTCTCTAGTGGAATGGAAGGTGGAAACAAATACAGAGTATGCAGGGCCAAGCTTAGCAAAAATGCAATAGATGAGGCTACCATCTTCCTTTTTGACCTTACACCCTTCTAAAAGAAGTCTAAGGGTCTTGAATTTGGACAAAAATTCTTCAATAGAGGAGAAGTTATTAGGGTCCAAAGTAAGCAACTCATTTTCAAGCTGGTGGGCCCTGATTTGATTTTGAATGCCAAAAACAGTGTTTAGCTTTTTCAGGGCTTTATCAGGGGTGTCAATGTCAAGGATGTGAAATCAAAGATCTTGAGCAATGGACATTCCTATCAACCCTCGTGCTTGATCTTGTTTATTTTCCCATTTAGGAACTTTATCATCATCGGAAGGTTTGGTTTCTTGACCTATTGCTATTCTATAAAGCCCTTTACTTCTAAGTATATCTACCATGCGAGGTAGCCATTGGAAATAATTGGTGTTGTTAAGAATAATCAGGCATGCACTTTCCATTTTTTTTTAAAAACTGAAGCTGAGAAAAGCTGAAACTAACTGCTCCAATGGAAAGATCTCGAAAAATTAGGCCGTTTCAAAAAAACAGCACGAAAAACGGCTTCCGGATGAAGAAATTATGCCTTTTGAAAAATCTGAGTTGTAGATGCCGAATAGTTACGGGAACGGGATGAAGTGCGGCTCTTAAAAAAAAAAAATCCGCCCCTTTGAACAAAAACTTTTTACAATAGAAGCTTGAGAAGGAGACTTGAACCCAAGACCTCTATTCTCATAAACTAACCCCTCACCAAGTGAGATAGTAAAAGGATCACGTTATTGTATGAAAGGGGGAAGGGGTTTTTTTTTTTTAACTCTTCGATGTGCGTGCCTTTTCTTGCACAAAAACTGAGCAAAAAAAAAAAACGAAATGCAAAGCCTTACAGCAGAATGTTAGATTTTCGGTTAGCCTTACCGACAACTATCACTTTTTTCACTATTTCTGATTTCCCAAGATCACACAAAAACATGGGGAAAGAGCATACGTAGCAAAAAAAATCCCTTTTCCCTATTTCTAATTTGCCGAGATCGCATGGAGCGCACAGGAAAGAGCATACACAAAGGAGAGGGTATAGATAAGGCAAATAAATAAAACCTTAAAAATGAAAATAAATAGAAATAAACCGAAATAAGCATAACTATTAGCAAATATAACTGCAAAATAGATGCTTTATACCTCCAGATCTAAACTGACATAACTTGGCCAGCCGGAAACCTTTCGCATGAAACAAAAGGCGTTCCTCACTGTAACAGATGCTCCGGACACAACCGAGAAGTTCTCCAAGCCCAAAAATGTTCAGAAATAGTAGATCTACAAAACGACATTCGCATGCAGTCAAACCGGCTTCAGATTTTGATCAACAACGGACGCAGCCCTCAAAATAGCTCTGATACCATGTAGGAATTTACAGGGTAAGTTCCGTAGATCAAGAACCAAAGGTCACCGCTCACAAACAAATCACAAATCAGTACACCAGTATAATCACGTGGTTAAAACCCTCAAAGAGGAAAACAGTCCACGCCTTGAGCCAATGCGGCCACTTCAGGGAATTTATTAATATAAAAAGAAAAGTTACATATGTTTCTCTCATAAACGGTTACTGGACAAATGACCCTCCATGCTCTTTAAATAGAGATCATGGACCAATCGGGTGTTAAACCACGGATCAAGTGCCATTAATACCGAGGCGAGAGATAACCATCGGATCACTACAAATCGAGACCGTCAGATTATAAGTTACAAATGTACATGGTAAAGAAACACACTTTACCTAACTCTACACTAGACTAAGTTATTCTTAACTATTTCCTATGTGTCGAAATATCCTAACACATTTGCCTACTTTCAGGCAAGTTTGTAGGTTGCTTTTCAGATGTGCCATATTCAATTCTACATAATGTAGGACTCTGTCTTATCCGAATATCAAGCTGCTCTCGGCCATCAGACGCATCTAGCCACTAACTTCTTCTTTTCTGTTTTTTTCTCTTCTTCTGTGTAGGATGTGATGTCAGCAATGAGACCACTGTAGATTTCTTGTCCTTATCTTGAAGATGCTTGTACAAAATATCTGATGAACTTGGAGTGTGAACAATCTTATTCTGAATATACTCTGTCAATGGTGACACATAAGCTTGGTCTTTCTTAACGTCCTTTGTAACCATAGTTAATTTTTCCTTAATGGGAAAAGTGACCTCCCTGTGATGAGATGGGAATTGCTTTAGCAAACAAGAAGTCTTATGATCTATTGATGAATCTTCATTATCAAATTTGGGTTGGAACTTCTATATATGTAAATCTTCCATTTTTTTCCAACCTTTTTTGTATGGAACTCATCTCCCTGGCATGCCTTACTATTAATTTTGCTTGATTGAGTTCTGTTTTCACGAATCTGTCTTGTAGATTGGTCTGATTTGCCTCCATAATTTTCATTTCCAACAAGTGATTGTCCTTCATGGAAATCATTTCCTGGGTGTGTCTTGCTTCCATTGCAATCATATGATTTTGAATAATGGACATCTAATTAGAATGATTAACTTCCATTATCTTTAACCTGTTTTCCATAACATTTATTTCCCTGGTATGATCAGTTGTTAATCTTGCTTGGTTAAGTTCCATATCCTTAATAAGTTGAGCTTGGTTGGCCTCCATATTCTTGATTACCTGAGCCAGATTTAGTTGTATATCCTTAACCATCTAAATCAATTCGTTAACACAATGCTTATCGTTGTCAACACTAATTTGACAACTTGTTTCTGCTTCACCACTATCATGGATTTGTGTTGTCATGGTACGTGTGGATTCATCTTGAGAATTGTACTGAAATCTCTTGTTGATAGTTGAGTTCTCTACAAGATCAATTTCATTATTTTGCATAGTACTGGGAGCACAAGGCGAGCCACCTTGTTTTATATATTTATCTTTAAAAGCATTGATTATGTGTTATAAACAATAAAAGTACTCCTCAGGACAATTTCGAAACCAATCGATAACATCACCTTTTAAGGAATAGCCAAAGATACGTATCTTGACATCTTCATGATTATATTGTGAAGAACGACAAAAGATATTTATTATATGAGTAACTGTCAATAGATGCTTTCGAGCAATGACTGCATTACCACCTGAGAAAAAAGGCAATTTACAAATGGCCTCTTCTGGCATGTCGTGAAAGGTATCATCCATGATGACTTGCTTAAAGGCTAAGCAGATGTTAGAGAAAGAGATCCTTGTTCAGGAATAGTCAAGAGGTCCTCAAGAAGCGAGCTTCTTAGCAGGAATTCTTGTAAGAAATGAAAGAATTGGATTCGCCACTTGAACATGAAACTAATTCTAAAACAGAAGAAATAGTCGAGAGCAGCAGATGGATATCAGGGGGGAAATTCTTGTCTGGGAGTAAATAGATGAATAAGTGGAGTCGCCAACCAAACAAGAAGCCAACCGAAATGTCCAAGTGCTAAAGGTGCAAATGATGAAAGGATTAGTGAGATGACGAAAGATAAGATGATGAAAAGATGAAGAGATGAAATGGTACCAAAAAATACTATGCCGTGTGATGGGTTAATGAATGGCGAAAAAAAAAAAGATTAGAAGATATCTTTAAGACCAAGAATAGAAAAACTCTATCCCCGGCAACGGCGCCAAAAAATGTTGTCGCACAGAATGTTTAGGCATCGCAACAACGGCTCAGATCGGGGGCTGTCACCCTGATCCCCAATCTCTCTTTCTAAGTTGTCTCCTTGCAGACTAAGGGAGGTAGACCCTAATGAAAATGAAGGAGGAGAACTAGTTGAAAACCAACCAATTTAGGAGACACAGTTAAATGATCAAGTACTTGTTAAGATTAACGAGATTTTATAGATTTGAAGCTTAAAACTAGTGCCTTGTGGAGTCAAAATATCCCGTTATGAAATTAAAATCAAGTATTTGATAGGTAACTGTTGCTATGAAAAATCAATCCACCACGAAAATGCTCAATTTATCAAACTGGAAGATAAGCCCTTTTCAATAATGTGATTTAACCTTCGATCAAATATCAGCTCATAATGCATTTAAACAAAACACTTTCATAATCTTCCAATATCATGCATCAACAATATTCGCTCTAGGAAATAAGGACATACAATTTATCATCACCTGAAATATTCTCAAAGTTGACTAGGCAATTAATATCAATTTCAAGCAATCGAAACCATAGTTATAGATAGTTTAACGATCATCAACCACAACTAAGCATGAAAACAGCTCGAACCAACCATTTAAATTTCGAAACAAAAAATTATCATGAGAGAACCATCAAATTTAAATGCTAGACATTTCCAATAATTCCGAATTTAAATGATATTCTACGTAATTCCAATCCAAAAATCAAAATTTTCCTATAGTCAAACTTTAGATAAAATTTAAAAGCTCACCTTTGACTATGGAATAATTTTCCTTCATATGACATCCAAGACCACTATCATACAAAATTTAAGACAAAATTTCCCCAAGTTAAAAAAGTTAAAAGATTTGAAAATTTAAAAATATATATATATATATATATATATATATATTTTATTTTTTTTATTTTTCTCAACAAATATAAATCTAAAATTAATCTAAAACTAAAGTTAATAAAATACAAAATGGAAAAGTTTAAAAGATTTATATTTTTTTATTTTTTGTTTCATTTAAAGTTTTAAAGGTCTAAAGATTAAAAAGTCAAACCTAACAAATTAAACGTTAATGCTATGTTAATGCTAAAATCGTAAGTATAAAGTTCAAAAAAACTAAAACTAAATCTAATGTTAATGTTTAAAAAAAAAAAAAATATTAATAAAAATCAAATCTAAATGAAATTTTTAAAAAAATCAAACCTAAAAATTAAACTCTAAACTAAACTACACTAACCTTTAAAAGAAATAAGAAAATCTTAAATCTAAACTAAACATATGAAGAAAAAAAATTTAGAATGGGTTATTTGTTTTTTGGGCAGGTCGACGGCAGGTTGAAAAAGAGGAAGAGCGGACGGAAATGGCAGTCGCAGGAAGACGCAGAACATGGACGGGGAGGATGCTCGCAAGGAAAGGAGGGATGATGGAGCAAGGGCAGAATGGAAGAGCCGTAGAGCAGTGGCAAGGAGAATGAGGGACGAATAGAGAAGGCACGCAGGCTGTGGGGAAAGAGCAGGGATTGCGGCTGAGAGCATGAAGAGATGAGGGTCAACGGAGAGAAGGAAGGCGCGTAAGGAAATACGTTGAAGCAGCAATGTGGAGGTGAAAATTGCAGCGGACATGAGCTAGCTATATGCAGAGAAAGGACGAAGCAATGGATGGAGAGCTCAAGGCAACATGAACGCAAAGAATGGAGACTGCGATGAGAAATGAGGAGCGAAATTGAAGATGTTGGGCTATGATGGGAGATGAAGCACGATGGGGCAATGACGAGGACAGCCGACAGAGAGATGTGGACAACCAGCAAACAGAAAATTGGCAGGCACACTGGTGCATAGAAATTTAATAATTGGCAGGCACACTGGTGCATAGAAATTTAAATTTTCCCTTTTACCCAATAGAAATCAATTCAATAAAAACACCTGCAATTATTAAATTTTCTAAGACAGAGATCAAGCCCAGATTTGCAACCAAATTCGATCCTGAGACCAGATCTTACCCTCCAGGCCCTAGATCTGGCTCAGATCTGAAAATTTTTCTAAGAATCTCCTAATAGAACCTGCAAAAAAACAAAAACAAAAACAAATCAACCAAAAACCCAATATATGCACAAAATAAAAACCCCAAAACCCCGGTGAATAAAATAAAAATAAGCGAGATTTACAATGCTATTTTACAGATCAAGGCCCTGATGGCTAAATTTAAACCATTCAGCACAATTAAAAAAAAAAAAATAAGAGAGAGGCACAAGCCCTAAAAAAACCCTGCAAAAAAAGGAATTTAAGATAAGCCCAGGGAATTAAATCCGGAGGGCTCTTCAGATCTTATTTCCTTGGGAGTCAGCTGGTCCAGCTGAGGACTTCCCTAAACGCCCAATCTAAATCCGGAAGATTTCTACATACTTAAAGTTAAACTGTTAAATTAATAGAGAAATAGTGATAAAACATAAAATTTTCAAGAGTTAGAGATAACTGCTAACTCGATCCAATTAATATTCTTACCCTAAAACCAGTAACCTAAGCAAGATACCTATGCAATAGATTCCTCTTCAAGAGCCATTAATCAACAATCCATTAAAATAATCACCAACAAAATATTAAGAACAAGTTTACCATAAAATGCTGAAGAGGAACACCACCATCAAAATAAAACCCCAAAGTCTTCGTTTGTATTATTCCATAAAATATTACAGGAGTGCTTCAAGAGCGAGTGCACGATCAAGAGATTGGATGATTGAAAGACTGACAAAGACCTCTAATTTATAAGATAAAATCTCCAACGGCTAGTTGATTGATCCATGTCAAAGTAATCTCGACCGTCGAAAAAAACTTAATCATCTTTTAATCTCGACCATCGAAATTATAAATTTTGAGGAAATTCGAATTTATCATTTAATTCCATTTTAATTAACTCAAAAATAATATTTTTGAGTTAATTACCTCAAAAATTTGACTTTGACTTAACCACCAAGGCCTCAGGGTCCAAAATTTCTCGAAATTCCCAATATTTCATTGGCCTGGGACCTTTAAAAATTTATTTTTAGGAACCCACGAATTTTACCTTTGAAGAATTTTTAAATCACCTAGGACTTAAAATTAATTAAATTTCTAACTTAGGATTTTTAATTTAATTTGGCTAGAAAATTTAATTAATTGACTAAAAGGGGATTTAATTATTTTTCCAACCCTCTTTACATAAGATAAAACATTTAGACACATAAATGGGGAATACCCATTCGTGATAAACCCTCAAATAGCTACCCAACTCTGCGACTTAAAACATGATCTAGTAGACCAAGTAACTTGTAATAAAATAATCTAGCCATTTAGCTAGGATTATTCCCAAACTACTTTTACAAAGACTCGATAGAAAACACTAGGACTCACTTAACATCTTGATGACAAAATCCACTCTAGTTTTGGGTGAAGCTGGAGGGGAAAACTCTGCCGATCACTTGTGTCGAGAAACACAAATGAATCCGTTAGACAAAAAACCTCCTAGAATAAAAATCATCACCAAAATTCTAGGTTTACCTAGGTTGTTACATACATGGTGATCTTACTTGGATCATTTACATCATAAACATGTAGAATGGGTTTACATCATTTATAAAACTGCCGACAGATGATGGAATCCGAATGGCGTGAACACCTCGAACATGATGAATCCCATTTGTAAAAATTGGGGTGTACTGCTATGGGGTCGTTGACACAGAGTGGTCAACAGTGTCTATAAGTCATGTGTCTCGCTAGCATTGTAGCGCATTGTCTCGTTGAGAGATGGCCCTGTTAGTCAAGGCCTTGCACTAGGACAATGTTGATTGATATGATGCTATACAGATGTGATTACCAATCCGATTCTTCTTATGAGATTCTTCAGTTTGAAAGTAACCATGTAGCTGTATGAATACCTCCCTAGTTAAGAGGGAGTGTTGAAAAGTGTAACTAGGTCGGTCTTCATGTTGACTATGTAATTATGTATATATGTAAAGAAGATGTCAAAATGTATTTTTAGTGTACTTGCCTCATGGGTTTCATGAGCAAGATTTTATTTATTTAGGTAGACTTCTTCTTGATGTCTATTAGGTTTGAGTCTTCTAAGCATACAAGTATAATTAAGTGTCATGTCAAGTCTAGAAATTATGCTCCAAGACCTTGTAATGATATTAGGAAGAAATGGCTCATAAACGAGAATCAAAGCTACACGCTCAATGCTGGAATAAGAGTTCTCAATGTCGGCCTATGAACAGAAGTTAAAGTCGGCTTTCATGAAGGTGAATGCTCGGCCTAAATAGAAGAACATACCACTGTATATACGTAGACCTGCGGTTCATTTGATATATAGAAGTTTGCGGATTTAATTAGAATTCCAGATATAACTGAAGCAAGCAATGCGGATATCTTTGAGATTACAAGCGGACATCTCTGTGATTACAATGTGGATATCTCTTAGATTACAAGCGGATATCTCTGTGATTACAATGCGGATAAAGGTACAGTATCAAGTGCGAATCTGAAACAGTGGTGTAGGAAGAAGACTGCAGTAGAATGCTGGAAGAAGATTGCGGATCTATCTGAATCAAAAAGTGTGGATTGCACTGAACCAACAGCGGGCCTATCTCAGGACATGAATGCGAACACCTCCAAGAAGAAAAACTTTGGAAAAATCTGAAGAAATGCGAGGTTAAATATGAGATCATTACAATTATGCATATCTGAAATAAGTATGAAGTAAGAATTGCATTCAAGCTCGAAGTAGAAACGATGTGCGGAAATAGCATTGTGTACAAGTGTGGAGAAGGGACCGTGTTACAGTGCAGATATAGGATTATGTCAAGTACGAGGACAAGTACGTGTTAAGTGGTGACAAAACTGCGTTTTAGTGTGAAGATTACAAGACTACAGAACTATGTTAAAAGAACGAAGTGTATCAATTATGCTCAACAAAGAAAGGGTACCATTACAGTATGGAAAGGATTGTTCATCAAAAGAAGACTTGTGTGTAAGTTAAAGATCAACAAGCAAGATTGAGTGAATGTGTAAGGTGTGCACAAGACTGTTCATATACAAGGTGAAGGTCAAAGTCTCCAGTACTGATGCAAAACTAAGAAAATTGGTGAAAAGAAGAATCAAAGTTGAAGAAGCTAAATCAAGGTCTCGAAAGCATATCTAAGTCAAGGATCTGAGCATTGGTCGTGGTACTTGTCATTTGAAGATCTATAAGAAGAATTCTTTGTGGGTTTTCCTCTCCAAGAGGGAGAGGTTTTTCCCTGGCTCTAGGAGCCTAACTTTTGTGTCTTGTGCATTTTGATAATTGACTTGATGAAAGATTAACTAAGCGAAAAGAAGAAGACATAAGTAATTTAAGAAAGCTCACAAGTAAATATCAAGATGAGAATTTGTATTAATCACCAACCCTCCAAATTCTCAACACTCCCAAATGTGAGGGGCTGCAAATCCAACCCCCAATTTTGGGATATTTTGCCCCAACCAACCCAACATTTACAAGGTTGCCCCAAAATTGGAAATATTCAGTTTTATCCCCTTTATCAAGACCATAGCCTACGAGGTTGGATAGGCTATTTTGTCAATTACATACAAGATATTTGATTGTCTCTTTAGGGGTTTGTTTGGTGGATTAAGTGATTTTATGAGTTATTTCCTAAGGTTAACTTAGCAAAAGTACAATTAATTTAATTAATTATTGTGGACTATTAAGCCAAAATTCTAAGGATAAACAACAAAATTATTTAAGTGACTTAGATATAATCTCAACCATTGATCTCAATTGAGGCTTAGGATTTAATCCTAGCAATTGATCACTTAAGAGAATAGGGTTGGGGATTTTGGCTGAATGAAACTATAAAATAAGACAAAGGGAGAGGTCAAGACACACATCGTTTTGAGGAGGTGATTTTCTCAAGAGCGAGAGGCTCAATTAGACTAAAGAGAAGAGAGAAGAATTGCAGCAGGGATTTTGGGAGAAAATTTCAGGGAAGCTGAAGCTAGCAGAGAGAGGCCAATACAGCTAAAGAGAAGGGCTGAAATATCCAGACACCGAATTTCTCATGTGTGCAAGGGTCGTACAAGGCAAAAGAGGGGCTGAATAGCTGGTAAGGAAGGCTAAATTTTTCCAGAGGTCGATTTTTTTCAGTGGTGCCGATTTCCTTGAGGCTGATTTTTCCCAGTGCAGCCGATTCCATGTTCCCAGTAGTTATATTTTTTTGTGTATTCTCTATGGGTCTAATCCCAAATTTTACTGAGAATTTTAATGTGAAGGAAGATTGTGTTGGGCACATGTGTGTTATTGTAGTGTGATTGATTTCCCTTTTTTACTTCAGCTGCATTATATTTCTGAAGATTAAAATACGAGTGATTTTATTTTTCAGCAGTTTTCAGATTTTATTGAGTAAATAATTTCTGGGTATAAAAGAATTGTTGAGGTATAAATAAATCAGATCAGGTATTAGAAAATTAACAAGTGAAAATCTGATTTTTTTCTATATACCGTACAGCCGTTAGTTTGACAGCTTGTGGAGGTTTCCTTGTGAACATGGAATATTCAAAAATGAAAAAATGATTTGAAGGGGTAACTATCTATGTATTGTGTTTATGTTTTCACTGTTTATTTTCCAGCTATATGTGTGAATGTTGCATGTTCAAAAATATTTATTTTTGTGATTAAATCAGTTTGGATCTGAGTTACTTAATTAAGGAAAACATAGTATAGCGATCATCTAGGACTTCAAAATTTACAAATTACTGTATCATTTATTCATCATCAAATCCATAACCCATGTTATCTAATTGCATGGCACTTAGGTTTTGTGGCCATAAATGTGGTTGTCCTAGAAATCCCTAGTAGTTACAATATCCATCTTCACTCACTTTATCTCAGAAGAATGTGCCGAGGAAATAATTTGTCAGTATACGATATATTTTAACATAGGAGTATATTGTCTCTTCTAACTTGCAATGTGATAACAAAAACAAAGGTCCATATAAATATGTATTTAATTTACAATAAACACAAGCAACACCTACAAACATGACCTCTATCTATCATAAACTTTGCTCAACACAAGATACAACTACAAAGCGCTAACATCAATGTGGCATTTAAGTCATATTAAAAATACCCATATTTCCAGCATTTTTTATGGCTTGATATATGAGCATATCTTCAGATGAGAGACCCTTAAACCTGGATTCACAAAGAAAAGAGAAATGAAAGAGACCTTCATAAGCTTCTTGCATGTTAAATATATGATAATATATATTATTAGAGTTTGACAAATTAATAAAACCAATTATTTTGCATAATATAAATTTTGTTTTAGCAAATCATTATCCTCATATTTGACCAGAAACATCAAGCATTTTTGCCCTAAAGATATTATATTATTACTGAAAAAGGATATTACAGGGCTTTCTACTTTGACTTCAGGTTTTACAACTAACAAAAGTGAGAAAAAGTGCAAGTATAAGTCCTACTTATACAACCAGCAGATTAAAAACCAGATATGCTTCTACTAGTCCACATGTTAATAAACCAATTGTCATGTTATTATCAAAATCATATTTCCAATAAGTAAGCATATCCATGTCATTCCTTGGCCCGGACTTTATAGTTCAGAATGAATCTCTCCTTTCCTTGATACCACTAGAAGATCCTCAAGATGTGACTGCATGCAGTTTGTGTTTAGCACCATTTTCTCTTTTGTGAATTTTTGAGATCTCGTAGGATTACACATATATGTCTCCACTTCACACTACACTGCATTTTGGGTATCTCATTATTTAATTATAAGAAGCATATACAAAACCATAGAATTATTTTTTGTACTTTACAAATATTTAGTATGTCATGCATAAAACTGAAACAAAAGGCAAATAGTCATGAACTATCTAGCTTGCATTTTCATAAAAGCTACTCTTACAAGGAATTTTTTTTTTATTGTATCTCCATTTCAGATCATACCCATGATCACTAATCTGAAGAAGGTGACAGCAACAAATTCAGAGATGGCGAATCCCACAATGTACAGGCAGCTGATAAATTCGTTTAATGTATTTGGTCAATGCCAGGTCAGATAAGTGTTTTGCAGTAAATGACTTGAGTTAGTGCATGTTGAAGTCAAGGCAGGAGCATTAGGTAGCAGTAAAATGTGTGCTCAAGTATTTGTGTCTTAATTCAAGGAGTCAAAGTCGAGTTCCTTTTTTTGTGCATGGTCGAGTTCCTAAAATTTAGGAGTTCCCCTAAAAATTAGGAGTGTGTGAGGCAATTAACTGATGTGTTAAAATTCAAAGTCGAGTTCTTGATTTTCTAGTGTGAGTTAGTTTGGAAACTGAAAGAACAAATGGTGTTAGCCTCCTAAATTTTAGGAGGAACTAGTTAACAAGTTGTGTTAACTATTGTTAACTAGAAAAGCACCAGTTTGACTTTCCAAACATAGAACTCGCTAATTTTAACCATTAGAATTTCCTTTAAAAGAAGGAACAAAGGCACAAGTTCAATCATTGTTATGGTGAGCACAAGTTGGTGAGACCAAACAATAGGAAGCACAAGGTTGTGTGTGGAGGTTGTGAGAGAAGGTGAACAAACCTAGGAAAGGCTTATTGGAATTGGGGAAGATGAATTACTTGGGTAAGGAAGCAGAGATCAGAATTCTTACATAGGTTTGAAGCATTAGATTAAGCAGGAAAGACAAGTGTGTCTTTCAAATTGAAACAATTGTATTGTAGGAGATCTAATGCTCAATTTTCTTCAATAAATTCTCAATAATCAAGTAGAGGTTTTTCCAGTTGGGATCCATAGAAAAACAGTGTGTTTACTTGTGTGTGAATGTATCTTTAATTATGTTCTATAATGCTGCAAATTTGAAGTAGAGAAAGTATTTGTTTTAGTGAAAAGAAACTAGTTTTCAGTTTTCAAATTGTTCACCATAACAGTTGCAGAATTTCAAGAAAATTCTACATGGTATCAGAGCTCGGATCAGAATAAAAATAGCACATTCAAAGTGCAGAACACATCAAGGAAGATCTTTGAAGTGGCTGCAGAAGGACTCCAGCGAAGGTGAAAAGCAGCAAAGGTTGTGTCTTTTCTAGACTGTTTGGACAGTCGAGTTGCATGGAAAGTTCTCTCTCGTACCTGAGTGAACTTTGTCAAATATGGGACGATGGGCTCATCCTTGCTCATCCGGATGTTCTCTCTCTCTAGACTGTTTGGACCTTGAGCAAGGATGAGGCCATCGTCCCATATTTGTCTTACATGGACTTCACAAGTCGTGGAAAAGGTTCCAGGATGATGTTAGTGGGAGAGAGAACTTTCCAAATTGAGAAGGTTTTGGACTAACTGGATATAGGAAGAGATCCAAAGAGGAACCATAGAAGGCAGATTAGTTATGACAGAGGACGAGGAGAACTATGCCCTGGAAGGCAAGGGTAGCTAGGCTAAGGGCAAGAAGGGCCAAGGAGAGGTTGGGTCCAATGAGAAGGGAAAGAAGAAGGATCTAAGTAAGATCAAGTGTTTCCATTGCCATGAATTTGGAAATTATGCTTCTAAGTGTCCTAGTAAGAAGAAGGGAGATCGGGAAGGATCATGTTGTTGCATCGGCGGAGGTAGATGACTTGTCTGCCCAGTTTAAGAAGGATTTCTCGCCGATAGCTTGCACGGAAATCTCAACAGCTAGCAGTATGTGGTATATTGATTCAAGAAATTCCTTTCACACAACCGGGAACAGGAAGAGTTTCATCCACCTAAAGGAGAAAGACATGCAAATTCAGATTGAGCTAGGAGATGATGGTTAGTATGTAGCGAGAGGAGTTGGTATTGTCAGCTTTTAGAGGGAGTCAGGTAATTCCCTTCATCTCAAAGATGTTATTTATGTTCCAGGATTGAGGCAGAATCTTGTTTCAGTAGCCACCCTTGAGGAAAAGAGATATGATAGCATCTTCAGCAGAGGTAAGGCTTACATCTTAGCTTCTGGATGTAAGAAGCATATAGGTGTGAGGGTGAAGAATCTCTACAAGTTGTAGGTAGAGACAGGTGCAACCTTAAGCAGCAAGGAAGGTAGTGCACAAAGTAGAGAAGTGATGGTTTAGCGAGAGTAGGATAGAGCTCTCAAGATAGAGCCTCAATCAATATCTCAGTTTCAGGTTAAGCTAGCTGGCAGTTGGGCTGACTAGCAGGATGATGATGAGGAGCAGAGCTCGCAAAGTATGGTGGGAAAGAATAGGTCTTCAAAGCAAGTTCCACAAAAGAAAGCAGGGAGGCCTTCTAGTTCAGAGGGAGCAGCGGAGAACTTGGTAGTGTTGGGGATAGATCCAGGTGGATGAGGTTCTTTCAGGAATACCTTCCTCGCTAAGAGGGAGTGTTGAAATTAACGAGAAAAGTGATTCCTTGATTTGTGCCTTAATTCAAGGAGTCAAAGTCGAGTTCCTTTTTTTATGCATGGCCAAGTTCCTAAATTTAGGAGTTTTCGTAAAAATTAGGAGTGCATGAGGCAGTTAACTGATGTGTTGAAATTGAAAGTCGAGTTCTTGATTTTCTAGAGTGAATTAGTTTGGAAACTGAAAGAACAAGTGCAGTTAGCCTCCTATATTTTAGGAGGAACTAATTAACAAGTTGTGTTGACTATTGTTAACTAGAAAAGCACCAGTTCGACTTTCCAAACATAGAATTCACAAATTTTAACCATTCAAATTGCCTTTAAAAGAAGGAACGAAGGCACAAGTTTAATCATTGTTTAGGTGAGCACGAGTTGGTGAGACCTGTTGCACCCATTTTTTCAACATTCCAAGGAAGCATGATCCAGAAGCTTCAAGGAATTTTTTGAAAGTCGAAATCATCAGCGAGCAGTCTGTTTTATGTCATTGTAAACCCATTCTGCAAAATCATAATGTAAATGATGCTAGCACGATCGCTTTATTATGTAACAACCTAGGTAAACCTATGGTTTTGGTGTCAAATTTCATCCTAGGAAGTTTTTCATTTCACTAATTTATCTGTATTTCTAAACACGGATGATCAACAGAGTTTTTCCCTCCAACCTCACCCCAAAGGTAGGGTGGAATTTATCGTCAAGGTCTTAAGTGAGTCCTACTGTTTTAGTCGAGTCTTTTGAAAAAGTGATTAGGGAATGATAACCTGAGTGGGCTCAATGTAATAACTTGTGATTTCTCTAGGGAGGTCACAGGTTCAAAACTGGCGGAGGGTAGGGTTGTCTATTGCCCGTCATAACCAAGCTAGAGGAATATATGCCCCCAATGTTGGATGCCTCAGTCCTTGCGAAAGTCATGAGTTTTTGATATATGTGGCTTATGGGCTGCTACATATACCTGGGGAGGTTGTTGTTCCCTGTATAAAAAAAAAAAAAGTGATTTGGGAATAATTTAAGCTAATTGGCTAAATTATTTTATTACAAATCACTTGGTCTACTATATCATATTGTGTCGCAAAATTGGGTAGTTATTTGAGGTTCTATAGCGAACAGGTATTCTCCATTTGAGGGTTGAATTTGTAAAATCTTATGTAAAAAATATTTTAGTGCATGGTCCCTCATACTTAGACACCATGGATAAAATATTTGAGGGTGGAAAAATAATTAATCCCCTCTTGTGTCAATTAATTAATTTTTCTGGAAAAAATAAAATTAAGTCCCAAGCCATAAAATTAATTAATTTAGAGTCAACATTAAAATTTTAGAGAAATTAATTTCTCCAAGTGGAAAAAATCTTAGGTCTAAAAAAAGTTAATTTTTGGAGATCCCCCACCAAGGGAATATTGGAAATTTCAAGAAAATTTGGACTCTTGGACCTTGGTGGTTAAGTCAAAGTCAAATTTTTTAGGAAATTAGTTCAAAATAATTATTTTTGAACTAATAAAAAATGGTTTTAATGAGAAATTCGAAAATTCCTCAAAACTAATTATTTTTGGCAGCAAAGATTAAAAGTTGATCAGGGATATATCAATGATCGAGATTATTTTGATGGGGATCAAGCCAACTAGCCGTTATTTTCCACTTCGAGGGATTTCCCTATAAACAGAAGGCATTTTGCTTCTATTTTACATCTGGATCTTGACTTTTGGTCTGATGTAATTTTGTAAACATTGGTGTAAAGCTACCGTCCTACTGGGAACGTTTGATCATCATAATAAAATACTTTGGCATGCATTTCATGGCGTCTTTGTCTCACTGATTTGCGGTATGTGATGGGTATGTGCATTCCTATATTGTGCTTCAAATATTAATTAAATCGTTATTTCATTTTTAGATGATAGGAGCATTCTATTGGTAAGTTTTCGGCTTATCTTAGGTGATCCGATTCATTATATGTTCTAATGATTTCATCTTGAGAAAATATATAGAGTTTGCAGGTTCTCCGGCCCTTAGGCTCCAAGTTCACAAATTATGGGCACAAGCTGACCATGTTTGGATTCTAAATATTTTATGTGATTTTCTAACTTTGTTAAGGTTGTAGTTTAACATTTTTTTTCAAAATACATCTAACCATGATAAATATCTATAAAAAATCTATTTTCAAAATCTTTCTAAGCATTGTATACTTGTATATTTTGAAAATATATTTTGTATAATATTTTTTTGTAAATAATTTTACTTTCTAACCCTTGTTTTACAGCTGGGGTTTGGGGTTTTGGGATTTTGAACTTTTTGTATATATATTGGGGTTTTGGGCACTTGTAAATTTATTTGTGCATGTGATTCTCAAGAAAAAAATTTGGATTAGAGTTGGATCTAGGCCCTTGAGGGTAAGATCTAGTCTCTAAAATTTTTTGTAGGGCCAGCAACTGAAGAATTTTGAAGAAAAATTGAAGATCTGAAGCAAATTTGATTTTGGCGAGGGTTGAAAATTTTTTGGGCCTTTAGGCCCAGCGTCCAACCTCCCTAGCCTCAGTGTGGCCCTTCTTTGCCTTGCGACCCTAGTCGTCAACCCTTTTCCCTTAGACATGGGTGTTTTTTGGCCCTATTAGGGCTGATCGCAGACCCTAGAGGCTCTGGGCATCCCTCATTCTCCTAGTCGCAGGCCTCTAAGGCCTCGACCTCCCTCCCTTGCCTGGTTGTGCAGCTAGAAGGCCTCGGCCTTCCTCAAATCCCTCTCGACCTGCTTATTTAGCCTAAGTCGTGGGCTTATTTGGCCTTTGGCAACCTTCCTCTCTCCCTTAACCATCACGGCTTCCTCCTCTAGGCTTTAGCCGCAGCCCTTTTAGGCCTCATATCTCCCCTCTTTTGTTGAGAAATCAAGGGCTTTTGAGATTTCTCTTCTTGATAATTACTTGTGATTTAATTTATGCTTCTTGATTAGGTCTTGTCTTTGTTAGATTATTATGTTCTTCTCATCAAGTCAATTATCAAATACACAAGAGACACAGAATATGGGCTTGTAAGCCAGGGCCAAAACCTCTCACTCTTTGAGAGGAAAACCCGATCAAAAATTCTTCTTATAGATCTTCAATTGACGAGTACCAAGACCACGACAAAGACCCTTGACACAAGTATCCTCCCAAGACCCTTGTCACTAGCCTTTGCAGCTCTTCTCGACTTCTTCTTCGATCCTCCCTTTTCTGCACCGCACCTTCGACTAGAGAAACTCAGTCTCTATGCCTCAACAATAACAGATGGTGTGCTTCTTCTCAACTACCTTTGATCTCTCCCTTGGCTTCCTATATACCTCTTCTCGGCTTACTTCCTTGACTCCTTTATGAGTTACATTAAGCCTTATACCAAGCTTGTCTTACGTTGTAATAGGTCTCAGCCTTTCAGAGTTATGTGTGATATATATAGACCCAAAACAGAGATATATATACTTTATACCTTCGATAATATGCGTCCTTCTTCACACTCCTTTTCAGTCCTTAACTTCGCACTTTATGTTTGAAATCCTTGACCGAATTCGTTGTGCTACAATGAGGCCGAGTCATGCTATATATAGTAATTGTCTTCTTGCCTTTAAGCCGACATGATCTTTAGGAGGTGAGTCGACTTCATGGTGGAGGGTCCTTATTATATTTAGGCCAACTAGGAGAGGCCTAGTGACAAGGTCTTAGAGGATTACTTTTACATAGACAAATGTGTCTTTTTACAAGTGTAACATGACTTCATTTTCATGACAATGACTCTATTATCTTTATGACAAGATGACAAAATCCTAAAGACATCAAGAAGAAGTCTTTGACCTATAAATAAAATCTTTTGCTCATGAAACCCATGATTCAAGTAATATAATAAATTCATTTTATATTTTTGTCTCTTCTTTACATAAAATCATAATTACATGTCATTATGAAGACCGAACCTAGTTACACTTTTCAACATCTTTGTCTCCATCCCTTGCCTCATTCTTCCCTTCCCTTGCCTCTGTGGGTTCATTTGATTTTCTAAGCTAATTATTGGTGGTTTTGAAGAGAAATTGGGCTATAAATTTGTGTTTCATGTGTTGGAGAAATCTTGGGCAAGTGGTCAAGTGATATTTCAAGGCGTTGGGCCTTTGGTTTGACCTCTAAATGCTTGCTCAATTCATTGTTTACTTAAATCAGTCATATTTAATTCATAACAGTGACAAACATTTATGAATATGCTCTAGAAATCACTCATAATTTGCCTAAGAAATTGATAAATTAATTGCATTAGTTGGGCATCTATCATTGAGCTTGTTCTATGTTTTATTGCTGATTGTCATAAGTGCAATCAGATATGATATAACAGTGATAAACACATCTTGAGAAGGCTAAGATACATAATTTCATTTGGGTACTTGTTTCTCATATTCGGTTAAGTATATGATTCTCATTTTACACTTGAAAGACCTCTATAGATCATAATTGTCTTGTTTCATGGTTTTATAAGCAAGTTGATTTCTAATTGTTTCAAGTGCACTAACGCATTAGCGGTTGTGAGTTTGATAAATTTTTCATAAGATCACATCTAATAGTCTCACTCTCTAAAGCACTTGATCTAATGATTTTGTTTCCCTAAGTGAAATAATCTAAGAGTGCATTAAATCTTGGTACCTTGTCAATTGATCTAAGTCACATTGCTTCTCTTCTGACATCTAATTGTGTTGATCATCCTAATTAACATTAGAAACTTGATAAATAAGTGCTCTCATATTGTCATTCTTGCTTGGTGAATGATAGATCTACATTGGCATTGAATTTCTAAGTGTTCTAATCTAATTGAGCATATCTTGATAATTGGTATCGGTATAAGATCACAAATAATCTTGTTGTAGAATCATCATTGGCATCTTGTATTGAAAATCATTGGAAGTGGATAAGTACTCTAATTGTCTAAGTGTATATATATTTGTGAACCATTGTGAAGAGCATCTTTCTTGAGCAATTGCATCTCGTGGGTATCTCTTGTTTATAATTGGCACTTAGTGACTTCGTACATTTTCTTGTAATTAAGATTGTAGCTTATTGACAAGTACTTATTGATATAACGCATAATCAAACCATAACTACATACTTAAAGAACACTTAAGCAATATTAACTTAAAAAACACTCATAATCCTTGCATATCATCCTAAAGCTAGTCTTGCATTTAATAATTTACCTCCAAGCATAAACTTGGTTGATAGACATTTAGGACCACCCTTTCTCAATTTAGCTTGAAGAACTTGGGCACTCTTTAGTGGTTAACACGGTGACCTTGCAGTCGTCAGAGCCAGAGTCTCTACAGCACTGGAAACATCGGGTGGTTCGAACATAGTGGGAGGTATCGTTAATCAAGTCTTTGCTTGCTTCACATTAGCTTCTAATTCCAAAACAGTTAAGAGGAAAATCACATCTAGAATAGGCATTTAAATAAAAGCGACCAAGATCTTGCAGCATTCAAGCAACGATTGTCCATCTGGTTACTTGGCATTTAATTAGTAATAAGCAAGAAGTTGACTCCATAAGGCACTGGTCTCACAATTCGATCTAGTCTAATCTTTTAATCTTGTTAAAATTAACCAAGTAGCTAGGCCACTCAAACGTGTCTTCCGAAATTGTTGGTTTCCAACTTGTCCTTCATCTTCACATTTCCATAAGAACTACCCCCCATAGCTTGTTGGTGGGAGACAGCTAGAACGGAGAGGTCAGGGATCAAAGTGATAGCCCCCGACCTTAGTCGTTGTCGCAGTGCATGTACAATCTGAGCAACAACAAGACCAAACAATAGGAAGCACAAGGTTGTGCGTGGAGCTTGTGAGAGAAGGTGAACAAGCCTAGGAAAAGCTTGTTGGAAATGGAGGATGAATTCTTCAGGTAAGGAAGCAAAGATCAGAATTCTTGCATAGGTTTCAAGCTTTAGATTAAGTAGGAAAGACAAGTGTCTTTCAAATTGAAACAGCTGTATTGTAAAAAATCTAATGCTCAATTTTTTCAATAAATTCTCAATAATCAAGCAGAGAGTTTTCCCAGTTGGGTTCCCTAGAAAAACAATGTGTTTAATTGTGTGTGAATGTGTCTTTAATTCTGTTCTATTCCGCTGCAAATTTGAAATAGGGAAATTATGTGTTTTAGTGAAAAGAAACTAGTTTTCAGTTTTCAGATTGTTCACTATAACAATTGCAGAATTTCAAGGAAATTCTACATCAAGGAATCCTACCATAATCGAAGCAAGGACTACGTCAACATTAGGATAGAGATTATACCTCTCATATTGTTAGCAAACTAACAAGGTTGACTAATCACCAGAATAAGCGTAGACCTTCCATCATTAAGTCTTCAGAAGATTTTGATCAGAAAAAGTATTTTCTTGACAATGGCAGACAGAACATATGATCTGGATAGAGAATCGAGATGCCTTGGAAATATTGCGACAACAATTTGCATCATTATAATAGCAACACTCCAAGAGTTTTCATCTTACTTGGGTATCAGAAACAATGTTCTTATTTCCATGTATAAAGCATGAATTCATCACTCTTCATCAAGAACAGGGTTGCAGGGGAGCGCCCCCCCTGCCCCCTCCCCTCGACCCCGCTCCCAATTCGCGCTCTGTGCACTCTCGAAATTGCTCCCCCCAGGAGCGTTTTTCGGGAGCGCGCTCCCAAGGTCAAAAAAACGCTCCTTGGTTTTTAGGGAGTGTTTTCGGGAGTGTTTTTTTAGGGAGGGAATGTTTTAGGGAGCATTTTTTTTAGGGAGGAAGCATTTTAGGGAGCGTTTTTTTTAGGGAGGGTGTCCATTGTATCTGATGGATGGACAAATGTAAAAGGCAAGCCATTGATAAGTGTTCTTGTTGTGTCTGTTAGTGGTGCAATCTTCCTTTCATCATATGATTACTCTAATAAGTTCAAGACCGGCATCAACATTGCAGAACTGCTAGGAGACCAGACTGCTAGAAGACTGGCACACACAAAGACTTGGTCCTAAATGAAATTACTTGCTCTCCATTTGCTTAAATCATCCATTTTCCAACCTAACTATACTATCAATATAATTTGCGTATCAACTATTTTTTAACATATTATGATACAATTCCATTTGGTAATGGCCATTATTTTATTGTAAACCCAGGAAAGGTATATTCTTTAACAATCTTGAGACAAAATTTCCTACCATAATGTGGAATGGATTTTGTTCAAACTAGTGGAAAAGCATACATCATATTCATTTTATGCAAGGATCAACTATCAAGATATGAGTAAAGGCTAATTTTCATTAAGGAATAAAAACAAAAGCTTAGCTTTAAGATTCATTGTGTTGTAGTTATTATTATAAGCAGAATATATGACCCTTTGAAGCTCAATATTTAATTCAACAACAATTTCTCTCCACTGTAAAAGAGGCCTAAATATTATGAAATCAGTCTTTGTACTAGTGTTAATGCCTTACACCTACTCCTTTCTCACATTGAAACCAAGTTAACAGTCCTTTTCAATCAAGATATGCCATCTTATTGGAGACAGTGATGGATGACCGAAATATTTGTTGTTGTTTCATCAATGCCTCTACCCTTTTGTTGTTTCTTGCATGAGATGGGGGCTTGTATATTTTCCCATCTACTGTTTCTTAGAGATTTTACGACCTTAATGGATAAACTTTGGATAATTAATGATATGCCTTCTAGGTTGAAATTCCCATTTCCTTAAAAGAAATTAATTTATTCCTTAGCAACACATTCTCCGTGTTCTCCACCTGTTGGACATGCCGAATACCTAAGCAGTCAGCTAAAGTGTAGAGCCCAGTCTCCCCCTGTGGACTGACTTACGGCTCTAAGATTTTGACTCTATTATATTTTATTAGGTAAGATCCCATTTTTTTTCTTAAGCGGCCATCACATAAAAAAGCATGTGACTTCCTGCACAATGATATCAAAATCGAAGCCCCAGTTTAAGCTTCCTAATGTGACCCCAACATTACAATATCTTACCGTATCTTTTAGGATGATATTATGTTAAAAGTGTTCCAAAAACTAAATGTATCATGTGATTTTCTCAATATGTGTTCAGTGTTTATTAATACGCCATTGTTTTTAAGATTTTTAAATCTTTACAACCATCTAGATTTCTATGGTTGATAGTTTGCACATTATTTCATCCAAGGCACACCACAAGTTAGAGCTTTTTCATTTTCTTTTGGGTTACATCTCGGGAATTTGTGTGAATATTTTATTCAATCATTATCTTTTAAGTGGGTGTCTAATATAAAGTATCTCCTCTTCATTCTTACATATTTACAAATACCCTTTAACGTTTCTAAAGAAATTATTCTTCATTCTTACATCTTTACAAATATCCTTTAACATTTCTAGAGAAATTATTCACATTTTTTTAATTATATTTTCTGAGGGAAGACAATGTCAACAAGCATTAAGGCCAAGCATTCGAAGACCACCATTACCACAATCTGCTCAAAAATTAGACATTTATTGTGGCAAGAGACCAAGGAATAGATAAAATAGATTTATTAGTCTTTTCTAGTTTCTAGTAGTTTTTAGATTTTTATAATTGTTGAAACTTGGCTCTTTCATATTTATTATGATATTTTTTGTAAACAATATATGACAATTTAAGTTTGAAGTTTGAAACTTTGAAGTTGGCAGTTATAAATTTATAACTCATTATGAATTATGAATATGATGCTTCATGAAATTTGAAAGTTGTTTCATTTCGTTTCATTTTATAACATTTCATTTCATGTTAAATATTCTTTGTTGTAATGGTTACACTTAGCTTACAAGTACAACTATGGTGATCAATGAATCAATGATGATAAATGTTATATATTGAATTTTGAAAGCTTGAAACTTTAAGATTGATGAATCATGAGACTCAAGAGTCAATATGTTGTATGTTTCTAACTTGTGGACGTGGTTGATGAAGATTCTAACTTCTAGATGATTGATGTTATATGGTTCAATCTATTTTTTTAATGTTTTTGATGTCTAATTCATCATTCTACATGTTTTTGTTGACATATATGCATCAAAATATAAAAAATGCTCCCCGAAACACTCCTGGACCGGCAGCTTCTGAATATGGCGTTCCCGCTCCCACTCCCCGTTTTCATTCCCGCTCCCAAGTAACCTCAATCAAGAATACAGGATTCTGAAAATGCAACATCAAGTGTCCTTCGGTGCTCAATAAGATCAGGAATCAGCAAATATACCTTTCATGTATGACTCATGTAGACATACATGTTCTCCTGCAAACACATTCCAAGTCTTCAAAAGAAACAGAAGGGACCTATTATGAAGGAAGTCTGCAAGCTTCTTTCAAATGACATCTTTACTTCAAACTGCGGGGTAGATACAGTCATATAGATCTTACCACAGAGACAGGTCATGAACTTGTTTCTCAGAGGTATGAGGTGATGATGACAGTCTTGCATAATTTAACTGTAACAAGCTTAGATTGTCACAACATTACAGCTTAGATTATGATTGGTGAGTCTGAGACATAGTTTTCATGGTTGCATAATTGCAAAGCTACAGAGATGCCCTTGCTAGCCAATAGATCTTTCAATACAAATGCCTCAGATTTAAAATGCCACAAAGATCATGATTCGGATGTTGGCTACAGAGCTAGATACAAGCTCATCAAAGAGACTTTAGTTATTGGATCCAAGGGACTTGATTTTGATTGCAGAGATTCAAGAGGACCAATACCACAACTCCTTGATATGGATTCTTCTTACTTATATATATTTGGACCATACCCCAGAGAGCTTCGATCACAGAAATAAAACTCCAACTCGGATTTCCATAAGATGACAAGAAGTACAATAAAAAGGATGATGTGTGATGTTAACACTTTGTTTAACTTGATCTCAGACCTTACAGGGATCAATAATATCAGTGCAAATCCAGATGGCACGGATATCTTCCAAGATTGAAACTACAGAGAAATACCCCTGATGTTTCCAGTGGCCGAGGACTGATACTCCAATTTTCACTTCAGGAACCACAAGAAGGCATGAAATCTTCAACTTTCTTCCTTACCCTAGCTGTGATACCATGTTGAAAAACCAAGTGAAAGTAGAATTTCTAAACTACTATTAATTATTTGTGAAAAATATTAGATTTTCTCTGCAACTTATCTCACTTTAGCAAATAATTACACATCAGAAATTGAACAAACAGTAAGGAGAAAGAAGAGGTCACAATGCACAATAAGAAGAGACACCAGAATTAGATCGAAAACCAAAGCAAAACCCCACAAGGGGGAAAACCCAACCAAATCTTCCTCAGAGAGATCCTTCAACAATACATCAAGACAAGGGCTATACCAACCACAAGAAGGCTTCCACAAGTGCTAGGTCTCCAATGCAAATGAATGTCCAATCTGATCACATCAACAAAATCTCAGATTTCTTCTTCTGGGTCTCTGCCTAGATGTAGGTAAGAGGCAGCTTCACAACACTAATGCAATGACACAAGTATAATACTTCTCTAGGAATCAGCCTAGAGATCTACCCTCAAACAGAGATCTCAGACTAGTTAAGTTCAGACCTTGAACCACTACCTCGGACCGAACCCACAGAGCTCAGATTTATGCCACTGAACTCTGATCAAACCTCAGGACTTCGGATCAATAAATGTATCTCAGATCACACAGTGATGAACTTATACTGTCCCTCTAGGGCTTGGCCTAGAGCTCAACTACAAAATGCAAAGACTTCAAGCAAACAAACTCTCATATCACTGAAAGGATACTTGAATTATCCTTCTAGGTCTCAGCCTAGAATCTCATCTCGGATTACAATAAAATTTAAGCAATAGTACTAATTTCAGACCTTCCACAAAGTTACAGAACTCAGAGGAGGAGTATACTTCGGACCTTCCACAGTAGCCTTAGTGCAAAGAGCAGACTTCAATTTTGTTTCAAAGTAGCCTTAGAACGATCATTAGATTTTCAGATCTCTTCCAACGTAGCCAAAGATCAGACTTTAGATCTCCTCAAGAAATTCAGTGATGGAGCAGACTTTCAGACCTCTTTATACAAGCTACAGACTTCAGATATGTACCTCAGTAACCACGACCTAATACAGACTTCGAGAGAGAGAAGAGACTTCCTTTTTGGCTCAACACTAGCCCTTGTATCCTTCCTTCGAAACCTTCGCATAGGAGAGAATAAGACTGATGTGGGTGTAGTCGAATTGCATTCCAAGGAGACCAAATGAGGTCTATTTATAGTCACCAAGTGATCCGAATGGGTGCCACACTGGGCCAAGCTGACTTGATCCTTCTTGTAGGCCGACATAGCACTTGTGGAGCCTTCTCGAATTACAAATAAAAATAATAATTCTCTTATTTATAAAATATATATTTTGACCAAATATGTCTCTCTTAACATCTTGTCTAAAATACTCTATTCATTTTTCATTCGTTTCATCTTATCATGCAACTCTATTCTGCAGAACAAAATAGAACTTACCTGTTTCCTTCTCTAACAACTCTTTTAAAACATCGAGTCTGCATCCACTAATGGATGAGAAACTTGACAACGGAACCCCAAGAGAAGAATCAGTTCTGAAGCTTTGTTATTTTCAGGAAGTAGGGAATTTCCTGCAGTTATTATATATGTTGCTGGAAGACAGAATATAACTAGTGAAAACAAGTATTTCACATCTCCCACGAAATAAAAGCATGTGGAAATATAAACAATTACAGCAACAAGCAGGGTTAGAATTTGAAATCCAATCCACCCATCAAATTTAAAGGTTATAAGTTATAAGAATTTTATTAAATGTTTTTAATCATTTTACTGCACTTTTGCAATGGGTAACACTGATTTCTCACCATAATTGACTGGAAAATCACCTCATGACAGACAATTTGCCCATCAAATTCCATCCATGAATACAAGGCAATCAAAAACTACCAAGTATTTTTGACAAACAACCCAAGAAAAAGAGCTAAAAATTGAATGAAGTGTTAAACATGAGGGTTGCAAGGGAGCGTCTCCCCCCCCCCAAAAACCTCGAACCCGCTCCAGGAGCGCGCTCCCTAAAAAAATTTCACTCCCTAGCCTTTTTTGCAATTTTTTATCTGCAAAAACATTCCAAATGAAATTTTGTTTCAAAGAAACAAAAAAAAATTGAGTGGGGAAGCCTAATGATCAAGCCTATGGCCCTAGTATTGATATGCAATTCATGATAATGTTAAATTCTTGAGACAAACTGAGTGGGCTCAATGGTTAAGAACTTGTGATTTCTCTTGGGAGGTCACAGGTTCAAAACCGGCGGGGGTAGGGTTGTCTATTGCCCGTCATGACCACGCTAGAGGGATAAACGCCCCCAATGATGGACACCTCGGTCCTTGCGAAAGTCATGAGTTTCTGGTATATGTGGCTTACGGGCTGCTACATATACCTGGGGAGGTTGTTGTTCCCTGTCTAAAAAAAATGTTAAATTCTTGAAATAAAAGTGATCATTTTACTTAAATTTTTAACATTACCATGAAATGACTCAAGATGTTTGAGAGTGGTTTCGACCTCATTGGATTTCATATGGAGAAAGTAGAATTTTAGATCTCATTCAAAATCCAGCATACTTATCAATTTTTCAGGATTTCAGGATTTGGGGGGTTGCAATGTTTCCATTGGATTTTTCCATGTACTAGGGTCTAGAACTCTTATTTAATCAAGAGCACCAATCCTTCTATGTACCTTGATGTTAGTGACATTGGTTGTCGAACTCATGTGACCCTACTAAAAATGTACCCATCACTCAAACAAATATTGACTTGACATGCTATGTTTTTTCTATCTTATGTTAATGCTTAGAGGGTGATATTAATGACAAAGATCCCTATACATATCCAGAGGTTATGACAAAGATACCTCTGGATATTAATGCTTAGAGGGTGATATTAATGACAAAGATCCTGATTTTCCATCAAGAGATAGAAATTAGACATTTCTCATGGCGGCAAGAGGCCCAAGCATTAGCAATAGATAATAGATTTACTTGTCTTTTCTAGTTTCTAGTAGTTTTTATAACTGTTGACTCTTTCATATTTATGATGATATTTTTTGTAAACAATATATGACAATTTAAGTTTGAAGTTTGAAGTTAGCAATTATAACTCATTGGTAATGAATTATCAATATGATGCTTCGTGAAAGTTGAAAGTTGTTTCATTTCATTTCACGTTAGAATTTTTATATAATTTTGGTGATCAATGATGATAAATGTTATGTATTGAATTTTGAAAGCTTGAAACTTTAAGATTGATGAATCATGATACTCGATATGTTGTATGTTACTAACATGTGGACGTGGTTGATGAAGATTATAACTTCTAGATTATTGATGTTATATGCTTCAATCTATGTTTTTATGCTTTCTATATCTAATTCATCATTCTACATGCTTTTGTTGACATACATGCATCAAAATATATAAAAATATATATTATATAAAGATTCGCTCCCAAACCGGGAGCTTTTGAAAATGTTGCTCCCCGCTCCCAAGTAACCTTCTTTGACTAACATTAAAACCTGAATTTTCCTTAAAAAAATTCATATGGAAATTTCAGAACACTTATTTTTGTGTATTTAAGGCTGTTTCTATGGTAATTTTGTTTTAACGTCAAGTAAGGCTGTTTCTAATGTGTTGTTGTATGCCAAAATTGCAAATTTGTTGGATACTATGCTTCAGGGAACCTTAGATCACATTTAGAGCCTGCTATGCTAAACTATCTTAGAGAATGTGCATATCTGATAAAGGAAGTCTTTTCCAAAAACACAATAACCTGATTTTACTCTCAAATTTCAATATATGATAAACTAACCTTACAGATTCTTCTTTCGTCTGTTGCTTGTAAACTATGAAATCACCCTGCTTGAAAATCTGGAGTTGACGCTGTGAACCATATAAAATGTGTTAGATGAATTGAGCATTGATAGGCTAGTCTACATAGGAAACAAAATGCCAATTGCAGTTAGGGGTACCAACTTTTTGAAGCAGGGCATTGAGTGCCTGAGCTCTAACATTGAGATCAACATCTTTAAGATTTTCCTCCATGATTTTATCTGTCAATCCCTGCCCATCATTGTTAACAGACATTCTATTCAAATGTTCTTATGAAATTCATGGTCTAAAATTCTGGCAAACTGCAGAAGGCACTTTACTTGAACCTAAAGAAGACACAAAATATACCACCAACAATGTGCTTTTACTTACATCAGAGAAAGTAGTAAAAAGGTCCAATATTCTATTGATGGTAGCAGCCATTTGTGAAGCTGATGCTGCCATCTCTGAGATCTGATAAACAACAGACTAACTCAGTAAATTCCTACAAATTACGAAAACAAATGACTACCAAAGTAGCTCAATGGAACTAAAAGGCACAAGCAGTGTGAATGCGGTGTGGGAGTGCAAAATCAACAACTCCTTGGTCAGTATTGAAAACAAAATAATAAAGAGGGCAATTAAATAGACATGTTCTTAATTTGATGCTGTGATGTTTACTTTGGCAAAGTTATGTTTTTCCTTTTAAGGAAGCAATCAAAGTTTTATGGTTCAAAACATGAGCCAAAGGAGTATTTGAAAACAAAAAATACATAACAGTAAAGTCCATCTAAGTGAAATGGGCTATGATATAGTGGTTGAAACTTGAAACAGCACATTATCATGATCATGACCTTCAAAACTATAATGGACTTCGAACCCTAGAAGAGTATGTGCATTTGCAGAGTCTGATTACCCCATTGTTTGATTTGTGTACATATAAGAAAGCCCAAAGAAAGTTAAAACATAGAATATATTGGTTTCTAATAATCTAGTCAATTGATTCAATGGGGTTGTTCCCCTTTTATTTACCATCTAGGTGGTTGTTCACCTTACTTACCCATCTTTCATTCTAATTCATGACTTGATCCATCTACTACATTGGACTGCCAAATTATTATTTGACTAGATAACTATGAGTGATTAAATGTAGTATCTCTCTCAAAGAGATTACCCTTGGGATGAAATTCTGAGTTACGGTTACAGCAAGGCATATGCAGATTTATATTTTATAATAGTATCATAATGATTCTTCACTGTATAAAATAGTGATGATATTTTATTGAATGCACAAGAAGTATAAACAAGAACTCAAACAGCAGTTAATTCCACCAGCAAACACTGTAAAGTAGGTCCAATTCATCAACAAATAACAGGCTAACAGACAATTAATGTACTGTCCAGGCTTCAGAATTGTAGCTATCCCCCTGTTGCCTCAAAGTCACACCAGCAGACCTTGCTGCTATCCTGCGATGTCAATCAGCACCCTAATTTACCCGTACATTCTTGTTTCAGCCAACTACAGGCTTAGACCCTTGAACATAGACTCATAAGCACTGGCTGTCCCAGATTTTCCCTATGCCCACTTGTTGGAGGTTAAACCAGTCTCAAGCAACCTGCTGCCCTTCGCTACCTAACCCACAGCCTTCCCTTCCAGCTCTCACAACCTCAAGACACTCAGCTCGAGCCTTTGCTGGCCTCGAGAAGTTGGTCTTACACAAGTCGCTCCACAGAGTGTTGGTTCCAGCTTCGCTGTAGGTTAATGCCCTGCCACAAGCAGCCCACTGCCTTCACTAACGACAGACAACAACTCGTAGTCGTTACTCTTTGTTCTGTCCTCACTGCCACAGAAACTAGGTCTTATCCGTTGCTGCCACAAAATTTACAGAATGGGGATATCAATCCATACTTGCCTCAGGAAAATAGTTACTGCCACAGAAAAGATGATCATCCAACCACAATTCGGTCCTGTAGCAAGAAGAGATAGAGGGATTGGCTAGGGTAGAATCTTTCACCACCGAAACCAATCAGAAAATAAGGGGTCTTAAACCCTCCAACAGCCTCGGCTCAAAATCAGAAAGATAACAAAACCATGATGCTCAAAATGAATCTCCTAAAGCAACTGCAAATTAGGGTGTTGCAAGATCTGTTCTTGCACAAATGCAGCACACTTCTGGGATGGATCCTGTTCAACATATTTTTGTGCTTCCTCATAGGTAATATAGGACCATTTGCATCCAAGTGAGCAACATCAAATGCAGTTACAAGCAACAAGTCAGGACACCCTACAAAAGACCAGCCTCGAGATCAGGTCACAAATATGAGTCTGACTTACTGCGGAATTTAGTTTCTAGGCATTTCCTTCAAGAATTTTGCAAGTTTATTCTGCCATTGCCAATTTGGAGAGGCAATACCAGATTGCACTGCAAACATAATTATGTAAAACAGGTTCCCGTTCCAACCATCTCTCTATCAATTCATATGCCACTGATCTCTCGGTACACTTATAAACAATGTGAATTAATGCTCTAAATGTTGCTTCAGTTGGTAAATGAATCTTTTTCCTCGTCTTCTCCAAAACTTGGAAGGCCCCATCTGGCCTTTTGTTCTTGCACGGCCCATTAATCTCTATTATGTATGTGTAAACATCAGGAATTCGACCAACACAAGAAGTACCATTCTACAGCCTCAGAGCCTCATTTATTATACCATTCTTCAACGGTCCATTACCACCATTGAGAGTAGTTCCGCCTCCCAGAACTTTGGTTCTGACAACCATCTACGTTGGGGAAGTGTAATTATTAGTCCCACCCAATAGCTCCCCAAAGCATTGGCATTCTTGGTCTTCGAAACTCGTCCTTCCTCCAAGTCCATGCAATCAATAATGTAGACGATTTGGCACAATCAAATGATCACAAACTGGAACCCATATCATGACGCTCAAAGCATCAAATGTGAATAACAATGCTAAGGAAATATGGAACTTTGACTCAATGCTAGTGTCCAATGTCACTCCCTGTTCAACAAACATTGTGGAAGCCTGGGAATTAGCAGCAAGCACATTACCAATCACCCAGCTACAATCAAGGCTTTTCTCAGAAGGCGCTGAATTCTTCATCCAGTTGGAACAAACACCTTTGTTGATTCTGCCAGTTGGACTGGGCCCATAAACCAGAGCACACGTAAAAAGTGTTATATTAGGTGCAAACCTTGGAGAAGAGGAAATAGAATAATATCGAGGTTGTAGACGTGGGGCAATTCCTGCAATGAAGACACCAAGAGGTGGTTTCGCAGATGGGAATTCTGCCATTACTTCTAAAAGACTTCCTTGACTCAGTAATCCATTGGGAGTACTCAATCTTTAAGGTTGGAGATGAAAGAAACTTCAACCTCTCTGCTTCAGCTGGAACAGGTGCATGACTAGCCATTGCAACCAAGGCAGCCTTTCGAGGAGGATTCAGCAAATTTGCATAACAAGAGCGAGCATGCTGCAAAGTGCATGAACCAGGGAAGGATGGTGGCAAGGAACTTCCAGCATGAGGTGTACCATCTTCTTTGTCACCGAGGACTGAAATTATTGTGTCTAGTGGGTAGCCTAGCAACTTTGCAGCTTCCTTCACAGTTTCATCTAAGTTTTCTGCATAGACATTGTTACCACTCAAACTAGCAGGAGACCTAAAAGGGACTCCTAAAGAGGCAACTACTAGATCAAGGGAAACAATGGAGACTTAGCCCACTGTCACCTCAGCTAAGGCTCCCTACTCTTTATGAACTTTCATCGATAGGAGGAGATCCGATATATAGGAAGTCACTTATGAAGGATGGATCAACAAATAGTTGTGAAATCACCTCAATGATCCTTTCCCTAGAATAAGATTAAGAATGGAGCTTGCTTGCTCTTTAAGCAAGGTACAAGGCTTTCTAGGAGGAGGGGAGGATTTAAGGGCTAGGTTAAGGGAATATGACTTGTAAAGGAGTTTCCCAATTCCTAAAATCCTTGCAAAACTTGGATTCCCGAGTTGTCCCTGATGAAATGGGACCACACGGGGCCAAGTGGACCTAGCCTAGGTTAAGGAGCGAGAGTTTAGCAACCGATGATGATCTTAACCTAAACAAGGAAGGGGTAAGGATCAAAACAAGAATTTTCACTTAAAGGTGTCAAATTGATCCTATGAGGTGCTAGCCTAGGGAACACCAAGGCAAATTTTAATCTCAGAGCGAGGGCTTGGGATATCTCGCAATCCCACCATCGGAATTTCTTCAAATTTGGAGGAGACCTTGAGGACACACCAGCGCAGTAGGGGCTTAGAGATTGAACTTTTTCTATGGCTACTTTGTAGGGAAAATGATGCCCTAGGTGGCCCAACATGGCTAGACCTAGAAAAGAGGGAAAAAAGGTGAAGAAAAGGTTTACCTTATGATGGATCAGTGCCTAATTCCTTTTGGGGATATGAAGTCAAGAAGAATTATGAAGAAGGATCTTGTTTCTAGCTCAAGCAGGCTCTAAGGGCAACTTCGTCCAACGTTACGGAAAAAATGAAAGTGACCTTAAAGCGTTTATACTTTGCTTACAAATGAAGATGGCTTGTCAAGATAAATTCGATCTCTAGGACAATTCATTCAACAAACATGGCCCATACATAGAAATATGTTATATAGAAACATAATTCCACAATGAAACAGTAAATGCATGCAACAATTAGCCATAAAATAGCGAAAATCCCATGATCAATGTATGCAACAAAGTAAAAGAAATAGCGTCAATATCGTACTTACATGTAAGAGAATATATCCAACCATCAATACATTTGCCAATAAAGAAGCTCCAAGATAAGAAAATCGAATCCAAACATCAAAAATCATTCATGCTCCAATTCATCCTCCAAGAAGGAAATGTGAAGTTCTCAAGAGAGAGAATGATCCCAATCAAGTGATGATACAAAATGAATTCAAGTCACTCCTATTTATACACTAATTAGGAGTTTGAATTACCTAATTGGGCCTACATCAGCCCTTAAAATAAAATACTATGGAAAGTAACTAACTTTTGGTGACAAGCCCACCAAACTAGCTCACAAATAAAATAATAAGCCTCTCAAGAGGTCAAATGATCAATAATGCATGTCGTTGGGCCCTCCAAGATGCCTGATGAGGTTCATAAGTGCCATAATGAATAATAAGACCCTCAAAAATGATGGGAAAGGGGGTGAACCCTTGTTCTCCAAACAATAAACATGTGGTGCTCCCAGTCGGTGAGGGGGCACACCAATAACCTCATGGGTCTCCAAGTAAGTCGAAGATACCTGTAGACCATCTGTAAGGGCTGAGATGATGGAATAAATGGTGCCACAACAACGTACAAGTCTAGGGTCACCTGCCAAGTGTATGGTGCAATTGTGGGCCAGTTGGGCATGGTATACCAGGTGCATCTTCCTCGTCCAATAGGTAGATCTCGAGCAATCTCTAAACATCTATGAGGATCCGTGGAGTGTTGTCTACTATTGTGGAGGCCCATGGCTCTCTACACAAACCTACATGTGCCAATGTATCCCTCTGGAGAGTTAGGACCCCGTATAGGGAGACCAAACTCAGGATGGGCACCATCTGCAATCCTGCACAAGATCCAATGCATCCCCTAGCCTTCCAACACAACAAGTCATTAAAGTAATCGGGTAAAAGAGGTTACAAACCATGCACAACAAGTGGACACTTCATAATGGCATGCCCTTCCATAGTGGGCTTTGGCATGTGCTAATGTCTCCAAGCTCCAAAGGGGGTTAACCAAGGAACTTATTAGGTGGTTTCTACCTTTAGAGGGGATAGTATGTCCAAGGTACATCCCTCATGTGGTGGTGGCATGTGATAAAGAGGTGAATGGAATAGGGAATGAGAGGGGAAATCCTGGGCCACATATCAGGGTACAAGGGTAGCTAGAAAAAGGGAAGGCCACACCTGGGTATATGATGTATAGGAGGGAACAATCATGCTACATGAGGTACCCTAACCTTGATTTTTCCACCCTTCTTTATATGTCTTTTGCCTTTTATGACTTTTCTTCGATTAATTACTCGAAGCTCAAAGGACAAGAGCATGATGTGTAAGATATAGCAGTGGATACCCGCTTTAAGGTGGGGCGGTTCATTGCCCACTAGGGGTTGGGACAATCATGGGTTCCAGAATGATAAAGGAGGCTCATCTAGGGCCTATGGAACCAAGGTGATGGCCATGGGTATGGGGTAGAGCTCATGCATTAGCTTTTGCCGACATGCTAAATATGTTTGTCCCGGACATCTTTTGCTTCTTGTGGTACATTTTCCTGTTGAAGGTGGCCATTTATTCTTTTACTTTTTCTTTTCAGTTGCTTCAACCTCCGAGGCATCGTTCCAAGCCTGACCCAAGGTGGGGCAATGGGAAAGGGGGGCTAACCCTATGTGGACCCGGTGAAGAAATGTGGACTCGGGTGGGAAAGATGATGAATGAGGTTATAATAAGTGGAAGGAAAGTGATATATGTGGATGAGGGAGCGGGGCCACGTAACCAAAATAGGGGTTTCCCATGTAGTACCACCCTAAAACCAAATGGTCAGTAAAGGGGATCCCACGAGACTAAGATCCAAGGGTAACATCCAAAAGAGGTCTAGGGCACAGAAGCACAAACCTAGCCCACTCTTTCCGTTGAATCCCTCATTAATCCATGCCCAAAATTGTTCATGATAAGCAAACTAAATACTCAATTACCAAATGACAAGACATAACTTTAGGTTCGGGAAGCCCACCTTCAAACATACGATCATGACAAATGGGTGAGGGACCACATGGTTGGCTCAAGTGGCAAAGAAATGGCACAACGAGCTAGTTAGTGGCTGCAAGGGGTTGTTGGTTGCCGGTTGAGGACCATCTTAGAGAAAAAAATTCTCCTAGAGATATCACCCACAAAGTGGTGGGTAACAGACACCAACATGAGCTTCGATCTCAAACATATGACCAGTGTTTGTGGTATCAAATTCCAAATGGATGCAAGAACGATCAGACAATGGTGTATGAAGTTCTCTTCGCACTACTACATTTTCTCGACAAGGAGGATGGATATCATAGAATGGCTTGACCATTCTACTTTGTATAAGTTCCTCATAAAGTAGAACTGAAGGATCATGAAGTTCTACCCGGTATTGAGATATTATTGCTATGTAAGGTGGAGCACTTGCAGGTTAATCATCACGCAATAACTAATCTAGCTCAGGCCAGACCTATTCTCACCAAGCAGTAGAGTAATCTTCCAAGGTTTTGCTCTCATGTACAAGATCTACACTTTGATCTGGACTATTGTTTAATACCATATCATCCTCAACTCCAAGCATGGTAAGTGATAAGTGAGTTTGGATGTCACAACTCCCAAATTCTACTCCATATTCATCCTCAATCAATTCATTTATTTCCATGGACATTGTCAATTGCCTCTTGGTCTAATAAGGTAGGTCATCTCCTTCTCCTCGTAGTAGTTTCAAAATTTGGTTCATTCGAGGTCAAAATTGAGGTGCCTTTCTTAGACAAAATGTTGCACCAGTGTTGCAAGAAACCCCCCCCCCCCCTCGCCCCTCCTCCAACGCCCGATCCACGTCCCGTACAGAATCGTACAGGATCCGTCATACGAAACGCAGATCGGGCAGAAAAAGGCGGTTCCTTCCATTTTCGAACAGCCCTGCCCGATCTGCGTCCTGTACGGAATCGTACAAAATCTGTCGTACGAAACGCAGATTGGGCAAAAAAAGGCGGTTCCTGCCATTTCTGAACCGCCCTGCCCGATCCACATTTCTGTACGCCAGATCTGCATTTTGTACAGTGTATCGGTGTACAAAAATGCCGCGTTGCAGAGGCGAATCCGTATAGATCACAACCGCTTCCGTACAAAGACGGACGGATCCGACTTGCGCCACATCAAAAAAAACGATTTTTTATTTTTTTTTTTTTGTTTTTTTGGCTTAAGTTGGGTTGGGGGGTGGGTTAGTGTTGAGTTAGGGATGGGATGAAAAAGTTAAAAGCTCTCTTTCACCTCTCATTTGTTCACTTGTGTTTTTGGAGAGCTTGGAGAAGAGAGGAGAAAGAGAGGAAAAGAGAGCTTGAGAAGAGAGAGTTGAGGGGAGCTTGGAAGAGTGAAGGAGGAGGAGCTTGAGGAGTAAAGAAGGGCTTCCATCTACAAGATCTAAAGAGGTAAGTGCAAACCCCAAACTCCCTAAATTTTTGGAAAATGACGCTTCCGCGTCCCTGCTTCGTGCAACGTTGGTAGCATTTATAATTTTCAATTTTGTGTTGGAGCACCCTAGGGTTTGGGCATGGTATTGGCTACACCCTAATTTTTGGGTATCTTCATAGTTTCCAGTGCAATCCACATTCTCAAAGGTAGGGGTCACATCCTGAATGTTGAGATTTTGTGTATTGGGGTAGCATCGGGTGTGCTCTAGCCCTAAAACTTGGTGGAGCGGCTAAGAAACACATCTCCTCCAATACCCAGAAAGTGTTTGGAGAAATTTCATCTGGTGTTGAAGTTATTCAAACAATTAATTTTTTTAATGAGGACCTTAAGTCTAAACTTAGGAAATTAGAAAAATTAAAGTGAATTAATTAAACACATGTGTTGAAATGTTCTAAGTGACGCAGATCAAGCAGTCTTTTAATCTCAGTCGTTGATAAGAGATTTAATCACGGCCATTGATGTGTTCAACGAAAAAGTATAAGAGAAAGGCTTGAGGGTCAGTTGGAGACACACACACGGAGGAAGAGCTCAAAGACCAAGCTGGAATTTTCGGGTGGGTTTGCTAAGAATTTCCAGAAGAGTTTTCTGCAGCGATGGGTAGTATTGGCCGAGGGGATGATCTAATCCCGGAGCCAAGAGTCAGCAAGAAGCAGAGGAGCAGCAATCAGGAACAGCGTAGAGGCGTTAGTCGCTACACAGGCCTAGGAGAGGCAGCACTGCAGCTTCAGGAGACCACCAGGGTTACACATAGGCCTTCCAGGGTAGCTTAAGGACTGTGTCACCCAATCTAGGGTTATGCAATCCCCTTCTGAGCAGCGCAGGGGCACGTAGAGCCTATAAGGGTTGACGCTGGGGCTTCAGGGGCAGCAATGGGGTTTCTAGGGCCAGAAATTGGTTGAGTCTTGTAAATCCCGTTTGAGGGTGTGGATCAGTCAGAGTTTTGGTCTCAGAACCGCAGGTATTGCTGCAGATCTATTATTTTCTCTGTCAGGTTAACCAGTTGGGTGTGCTCATATTTTTTGAACTCAGATTCTACTTAATAATAATAAACCCTCATATCTGTTGCACCAGTTTTCCTGCATTGGGTTTTTCTGGGGACTATTGTTCGAAAAATTTGTGTCACTTTGTTGAATGAGCGTAATATTCAGTAAATGATCTATATGTGTGTAGGTTGTTAATTGGGTTTACTTCGGTATTTTCTGAATATTTTATGGAAATAACTTGTATAATTTTAATCACAAGTAGGAGAAGTAAACCAAGATACTACAATAGGATTTTTGCATTATTGTATTTAGAAATTCTCACATGGTATCAGAGCGATCGCAGATCAAGCTAAATCTCCAGCAAATCACCTAAAGAATATTTTTCTACAGGGTAGCAGCAGAAGCAACAGAAATCTAGAGAGGGCAGCTCAGCAGCAGGAGGACGCATATCTAGAGAGGGGCAGCACTGCAGCTTCAGAAGGCCTTCAAGCTTATGCAGAGGCTAATCAGGTTAGCGTAAGGACCGCGTCACCTAGACTGGGGTTACGCAGTCCACTTCTGAGCAGTGCAGAGACTGCACTAGGCCAGTTTGCTTACGCAGAGGCCAGCAAGAGGGACGCAATCCAGTATTCTTGTTAGTTTGAAGAGATCCGGAAGCAGTGCTTCAGTTCTTCAGCAGTGCTGGTGTGGTGGAGATTCTGCCAGTGCAGAATTGTGCCTAGCTAAGTCAACAAAAAGCGGGAGGAAGATAGTCACTCAACAGATCTGAGCCAAACAAATCTGAGATTCGATCAGGAGGATCGGAGAGAACTGTCTGATTGTTTTGGCTGAAGATTTCGAGGAGGGAAATCAATTTTCACTGTTCAGGAGCAGTTTCTAGAGGGTTTCTAGTCACCAAGAAACCTAGATCCAGCAATTATGTGTTGCCATAGAAAGAGGGAGAAGAGTATTGTTTCCATCAGATTTGAGCTAGATGGCTTCTCATGGGCTAAGAGATCAGGACAGGTTGGACAGTGTATCCAACTTCTTCATCTGGAGGGCCAGGATCCTATCATTCCTGGATGAGTACGGCATCAAGAACAATGCAGAAAATGTCCTAGCTAAGCCTACAGATCCTGATCCTCTGACGAAATTTAAAGAAAATCAAGCATGGGCCAAGCATTTGATTATGGACGGAGTAAAAGATCATGTCGTGCCACACATTGTCGGAAAGAAGGCGGCAAATGAGATGTGGACCACTTTAGAGGCCATGTATCACGGAAGCTTCGTTCAACAAAAGATGCTTCTAGAGAATCAAATGAGGTTGTTCCAAATGCAAAAGGGTAAAGAGGTGGATCCCTTCCTTTTCCGTTTACAGACTATCTGGGATCAACTGATTACAATGGGTGCACCTCCAGACAAAGGGCTCTTGGTAAGGACTGCCCTGAATGCAGTCGCTAAGGAATGGGAAACATTTGTCCAAAGCATATTGGGCAGGGCAGTGTTACCATCTTGGGCGGACATGTGGGCAATCCTTCGTCAAGATCGAGAGGATCACCAAGAGGCAGAACAGCAGCAGCAGGATGGTCAGAGTAAAGAAAGAAGAGGAAGATGATGCAGCCCTTGCATCGAAGGAACGAAGGCAGCAAGGGAAGAAGAAGAGGGACCTATCCAAGGTTCGGTGCTTTAACTGTGGCGAACTTGGACACTTTGCCAACACTTGTCCTCAGAAGAAGGACAAAGGAGCTTCTGATTCCAAGGTTGCAGCAGCAAAGGACGATGGGAGTGAAGATGATGTAGCCATGAGTGCTCATGAGCCACGTAAGTGGGGTGACATGGATCTGTAGAACAACTACAGATAAAGAAGGCAGCCTGGAGTCAGCCCTACTCTTGGATCACATACGAGCTACGGGAGCCTTAAGACAGTAGCGGGACAAGTAGGAGATGGATGCAGAGGATCATAGTGAAGCGGAGGGCAGTGTTGAGATGTTGTAGACGGAGCAGCACAGTGCAGAGGCAGCAGCAGCGCAGAGGCTGATGGGACTTCAGCAGTGCTCACGCAGTGTAGAGCTGTAGCAATGCAGTGGCTTTAGGAGGACAGCGTAAAGCAGCAGCCAAGGGAGTTTCAGTGATGGGATGCAGCCTGACTTGTCTGTCAACGATTGGGCAGGAGTCTTTCAGTTGCTTACTTCTCGGCAACTTAGTTGCAGTGCAGCAGTTAGCAGTGGCAGTGTTATGGGCAGCATGATGCAGCAAGTTGAGAGGGAGCTGCAGTACAAATGTGGCAGTGTCAATGGCAGTGACATGGGCGGTTGTACAGGAAGTAGCAGCACAGTGGATGAAGGGCAGCAAGCCAAGCATCAGCAGCGCAAAGACCAATAACAAGATCTTGTGATACATGGTGTGGATGTATTGCTAGAGCACACTCTGTGCTAAGAGGGAGTGTTGAGATTTTGTGTATTGGGGTAGCATCGGGTATGCTCTAGCCCTAAAACTTGGTGGAGGGGTTGGAGAAATTTCATCTGGTGTTGAAGTTATTCAAATAATTAATTTTTTTAATGAGGTCCCTCAGTCTAAACTTAAGAAATTAGAAAAATTAAAGTGAATTAATTAAACACATGTGCTGAAATTTTAAAAGTGACACAGATCAAGCAGTCTTTTATCTCAGTCGTTGATAAGAGATTTAATCACGGTCGTTGATGTGTTCAACGAAAAAGTATAAGAGAAAGGCTTGAGGGTCAGTTGGAGACACACACACACGGAGAAAGAGCTTAGAGACTAAGCTAGAATTCTAGGGTGGGTTTGCTAAGAATTTCCAGAAGAGTTTTCTGCAGCGAGGGGTAGTATTGGCTAAGGGGATGATCTGATCCTGGAGCCAAGAGTCAGCAAGAAGCAGAGGAGCAGCGATCAGGAACAGCGCAGAGGAGCAAGGGCAGCAGCAACGGCTGCGCAGCGCAGAGGCTTCAGCCACTACGTAGGTGCTACGTAGGCCCAGGAGGGGCAGCGTTGCAGCTTCAGGAGGCCGCCAGGGTTACGCAGAGGCCTTCCAGGGCAGCGTAAGGACTGCCTCACCCAGTCTGGGGTTACGCAGTCCCCTTCTGAGCAGCGCAAGGGCACGCAGAGCCTAGCAAGGCTGACACTAGGGCTTCAGGGGCAGCGTTGGGGTTTCTAGGGCCAGAAATTGGTTGAGTCTTGTAAATCTCATTTGAGGGTGTGGATCATTCAGAGTTTTGGTCTCAGAACAGCAGGTATTGTTGCAGATCTATTATTTTCTCTGACGGGTTAACCAGTTGGGTGCCCAGATTTGTTGTACTCAGATTTTACTTAATAATAATAAACCCTCATATCTGTTGCAACGGTTTTCCTACATTGGGTTTTTCCAGGGATTATTGTCCGAAAAATCTGTATCACTTTGTTGAATGAGCGTAATATTCAGTAAATGATATGTATGTGTGTAGGTTGTTAGTTGTGTTTACTTCGGTATTTTGAATATTTTTTGGAAATAACTTGTATAATTTTAATCACAAGTAGAAGTAAACCAAGATACTACAGTAGGATTTATGCATTATTGTATTCAGAAATTCTCACACTTAAGGTGACTTAACCTTTTTTGTCTGGTTCGATACAATAAAGTCATGTAGAACGCAACAAGTGGGGCCTGTTTTGCTTATTTTATTTTAAGGTTTGTCTTAGTTAGGCACTAGCCTAGAATAGGTGCCTAATATTCAAGCATATGGCCCTACTATTGCTATGCATTTCATGGTAATGTTAAATTCTTAAAGAAATGTAATTTTAAATTATGGTAATGTTAAATTCTCCTTTATCTTTCATTTTCATCCTTTTACTTAAATTTTTAACATTACCATGAAATGACTTAGGATGGTTGAGAGTGGTTTCGACCTCATTGGATTTCACATGGAGAAAGTAGAATTTTAGATCTCACTCAAAGTCTAGCAGACTTAACAGTTTTCCAGGATTTCAGGATTGGAGGAATTGCAACATTGCATTGGATTTTCTCATGTACAAGGGTATGGATGGTATTTAATTTAGATCACTATGTTGCAAGAAACGCTACCTAGGGGATCGTTTCCCCACAAAAACGAAACTAAAACTCGGAAACGGGTTTGGTACAACCTGGAAACATGTTTTAGGCCAAACTGCCACATTTTGCGTGGAGGAAACGTGGCCCAATACGGCCTGAAACACGTTTTCGAGTCGTACGGCCGCGTTTTCTCATTTTAATTGTATTTTATTCGGGTTTTTTTTCCGTTTTTATATTATTATTTTATTTGGCAAGTAAAGTATCTTTTGGATGCTTATAGATGGTTCTCTCAAGTTATAAAAAGACTCTCACCTCATTCCCTCATCACACGAATTGAGCAAGTCGTTTCACTTGGAGACGGGCAATTTTAGCAAGGAGAAAAGAGGAAGAGAGCAGTGCTTCAGATAGGGCATTTTCACCAGTAAGCAAAGGAGATTTCAGAAGCAAGAGAAAGAGATTTGACAAGCAGATTTGGAGTGGGAAGTTTTCTGCTACGACATTCTTGGTTTTTGGCTCTGCTACAGCCATATTTCTCGTCTTTTGTGGCATTTTGGTGTAGCTTCAGCTACAAAAAATTAATTATTAATTTGGGTAAGAAGCATTCATTTTCTTAGTTTTTTCCCACGGTTTCTTCTACTTTTCAAGGGTTTATGCTACCAAAAATATGAAAAACGTTTTTTCTTTATAGATCTGAGATTTGTTTTTTTAATTTTTTTTTGCAGCAATGGCTTCCAACCAAGGTGCAACTTCAAGCCCCAAGTCCAACCCAAGGGTTGAATATTATCCTCTTTGAAAGCATGTTCAGAAGCTTAAAAAATGTGGAGGTGGTGGCTCATGTGAATGGCGATGTAATCTTTGCAATAATTCATACAAGGGCTCCTACCCAAGAGTGAAGGAACATCTTTTGCATGGAGGACAGGGGATTGCAGGTTGCACAAAAACAACAGACCCATTGATGAGGAGGGCATATCAAAGAGAGAAAGATGAGGCGAATGGAATTAAAAGAAGGTACGAAGCGCTTAGTCAAGCTACTCCTCAAGCTCCACCAAATATTAAGGCAAGGATTGTAGTTGAAGCAAGGAAGAGGAGAGCCACTCAACAACAAGAACAACCACCATCCAAAAATAACAGAGGGGCATCCACTACAGTTCAAGATCGCAGAATTGCTAAATTGATGAATGTGCAAGCAAGAGAAGAAGTTGATTCCAGAGTGGCTAGTTGCATCTATGCATGTGGTATCCCATTCAATGTTGTTTGCTCTCCTTACTAGCAAGATATGATAGGGCAGTTAACAAAGCTCCTCAAGGTTACAAGGGGCCCAACTATGAGAAAGTCAGAACTCAGCTTCTCAAAAATGAGAAGGAGCTTGTGGAGGATATCTTATCACCGATTCATTCTTCCTGGAGTAGCTCTGGGGTTACCATAGTCTCAGATGGATGGACAGATACAAGGTGCAGACAATTGATAAATATCATTGCCACTTCATCAAAAGGAGCAATGTTTTTAAAGGCGGAAGACTGCTCAGGAGAGGTAAAAGATGCACAATTCATTGTTGATGTTATTATAAAATCTATGAACAAATAGGTCCTAACAGGGTGGTGCAAGTTATCACGGATAATGCACCAGTTTGCAAAGTTGCGGGTTTAATTATTGAGAGGAGGTACGACCACATCTTTTGGACACCTTACATTGTCCATAATTTGAATCTAATCTTAGAGGAGATCGGCAATAAAGTTCCATGGATAAAGGAAATCACAGGGGAAGCAAGGGAGATTGTTAAATTCATCACCAACCACCAGCAATCTCAAGCAATATTTTGAGAGTACTCCAAATTGGAGTTGTTAAAAGTTATTGAGACAAGATATGTCTCAAACTTCATAATGTTGTGCTGCCTTCCTGAGGTTAAGCAAACATTAGTTTCTATGGGGGTGAGTCAAGTTTGGGTTGAGTGGAGACAGGCAGATTCAGAGTGGGGATATATGGTGTGTAGATTGTGCCTTAATGAGGATTGGTGGAGCAAGATAGATTTCTTGCTAGAGTTCACAACCCATGCATTTGAGCTTCTTTGGAATGCTGACACTGGCCAACCCTTCTTAGGAGAGGTATATGATGGCATGGATTCCATGGTTGAGAAAACTATGAAAATCATTTCACAAGAGTCTCCATAGCTTTTGTTTGTAGATGATCATTTTGTTGATTTAGTCAAAAAAATCATTGTTGATAAGTTGAACAATTTCAACACTCCATTACACACTTTAACACATGCCTTGAACCCCAAATTTTATGATGAAGAGCTTATTGCTCAAAGCAATGGGAAGAAGAAGGCAACCCATAAGTTAGAGAGGTGGCTAATGGGTTGAAAAAAGTCCTTATGAGAATGTTTCCAGTTCATCTACACGGGGAGGTGAAGGAATAATTTGCCAATTTTGCTGCAGGATTATATGATTATTCAGATATGTCATCTTTGGAGGAGAGAAGCACCATGAATCCAGTTAGGTGGTGGATTTGTCATGGAGCAAATGGTGTACATTTGCAAAACCTTTGCCATTCATGTCCTTTCACAAGTGGCAAGCTCTTCATCAGCAAAAAGGAATTGGAGCACCTATGGTTTTATTCATTCTATGAAGCGCAACAAGTTGGGCTCACAGAAGGTAGAGGATCTTGTTTATGGGCACTACAACCTTCGCCTTGCATCTCGTAGGGGTCCAAAATATAGCAATGGTCCTTCTAAAGAATGGGATGTAGATCCAGAAAGTCCTGATTTGCAGCTCTCTCTTGCTGCCGTGAATATTGAGGATGTAATATCCCAAATGGGATATTTTAACTAAAAATGCAGAAATAGACTTGAGGAGCAAAATAAATGGAAATAAACACACAGCCACCAATATAACACAATGGATGCCGATAAAATCACTGAGCCATTTTATTAATCTATGGTAGAAAGTACATCAACATAAAGGAACAGTGGAACCTGAGCTTGCCAAGCAAGTGGAGCAAAACCCAGAAAGATCTCTGTCCCAACTGATGAATGACTCTGGCAATGATGTAGACGGCTCGGCAAGAAGACTGCTACAAATCGGCTATGGCAAAATTGTCACTGAACCCACTGAAGCACAAGTTGAAGATCCAGATGATCCTCACACCAATCCCTGAAGCTCTGCGAAACTTCTGAATGAAGTCTCCTCAAGAGAGTTGGGTTTTCGTCCAACACTCACAAATCACCCGAGGGTTTCCGTCCTGGGGCTACGACTGAAGTAGAGAACCACGGTCTCACACCTCTCATACAATAAAATAACATGATCCCAAAGATATCTCCCAATGGCTTCCTCCCTTTCTTTAATAGATCTCTTGGAGCCTTCTAGAGCATTATTTTATTATTATTTTATTCATGGAGCACTTTTCCCTTTATTAGAATATTCCTTTTTAATGCAGAAAAGGGTAAATCGGCTACCATGCCTCCTTCGGTCACTGAAATCTGTGTCTAACTGTCCCACCATGTAGGTATCCTCGTCCCGGTTCCAATGAGCTATTACACTAAGGTGTTCCATCATGTATTCCTCCCGGAATGCCACCTTGAGTGTAATCAGCTGAGTTAAGCCCAGAAATAACTCAAATTTCCGAAAGTTATCAGAATGCACCGGAACGAAAGCCAGACCGCTCTGATGATGGAGTATATCAAGCGAATGCCTCCAGAAACCATGGAAACTCCTCAAAACTCCTCCAAAGAGCTCCTGAGCCCACTGGTAGCACCAATCTGTACATGTGACTTGTCTGCTCCTAACTCTGGAAGTCCCTCCTAGCCCTGTCATGGGTGATACCAAAAAAAGGAATATTACAAACCTTCCGCCCCAAGATTGCTTACCCTCAAGCAATCGAAATATGTGGGCCACTCTGTTGGTCTGCCGCAACTGAGACCCAATGCTCGGATCCCATACAAACCTCTGGGTGCTGCTATGCACCTGTGTCAAACCGCTCGAAATAGACCCCTCAATGCCGAGATCCCAAACTGATCTCTCACTGTACCAGCGAACAAACAATCCCCCTGGATCCCAACGCCACCATGGCCAATCATCACCCAAGTCCCACAGCTCAGGTAGTGCACTGCCTCTAGCTATAGCTGATGCCCCATGACGTGAAGCCCGCCAACAAGCATCAATGTTCCCTGGCTCCTGCTGTGCTGTACCTCTAACTGTATAAACTGCCCCACCAACTGCATACCAACTCATCACCTCTCTCCAATCCAAGTCCTGACTCAATCCCGCGCTGATCCTGCTCTCCTGAGATCGAGATGGAGTGCTGAAGAAACTACGACCTGTGCCCTCCTGCCAACTGGAATCTGTAACATCTACTATGTCTAAGGGCCCCTGCTCCGCTGTGCTCCCTACGAAGAATACCGTACCATCAAGAGGGTACCAACTCATGATCTCCCGCCAGTCCATCCTAGAAGAAGAATCCAATGTAGCAACAACTGCATATGGAACATGCCTAGAGTGTTGCCGCCAGCCCATAATTAACTCCCACTGCTCTGCCCTGTCTGCCAATGAAAGTTGCCTGTAGAAGGAAGCCCCTCTCTCTATAATGGGCCAAAGTGGGCAAGATATGTTGCAAGCCCCATCGATGTACTTCTGGAGAGTACTACTCACTGAAAATACTGCAACTCTGCTGACTGCGTGTACATCTATCTGCGCCTCATCCCTGTGTCGACCCACAGATGGATGCTCCACCATCTCCAACAGCTCCTCCCACTCCTAATCAAGAATGTCATGCTCCTGCTGTCTACTAGCCCCCTGCAGAACAATCCCATCAACCTCCAATGCCTCCAGAGGATATGGATCTGCAACTGCTGTCACCGTACTCGATGTCAGTGCATCTCCCCAATGTTAGCCGCATATCCCTCATCGGCTCAATGTGGGCGCCCATCTGGCTATCCCCCAAAGGAATATCATGCCTGATGTGAATAGTGTCCTCCTCTGCCGACTCAGGCTCCATCACATGCTGCTCTAGTTGAATCGCCACAAGTGACTCTTCACCCAGAGTATCTCCCACAGAGTCTCGTAACTGCTCACCTTGCACACTGGAACACAGCTCCAGTCTACTGTCATCATCTCTGCATGACTGCTCTCGCTCCCCAGAAGTGTCCTCAACTGATCCTATGGACTCATCTGAAGGAGAGTCCTCATCCTGGCATACGAAAGGAATGCCCTCCTGTCCTGCCTCCGCCACATCGTCTACATCTCTCAAACATGAGTGATTAGGCCCCCAAGGTTCTTTGCAAATGAAGCAAAGTCCCTTCCTCCTCAGCTCATTTCTGCTGCCTGACCCACCAAACTGGAGCAGCTCCTCCCTGGTCAACTGTCTCCTGAGAAAATCAATGTTCTGCTCAACTAGCCCTTGGGCTAGCTCATAAGCAGCGGGCGAGACCAACTACTCTCTCCTCCAGACGCTCAACAACCGAGTCTGCAACTCTCGGCCAATGGTCTCATGGTCTCTCATATATGATGACAAGATAGACTACATGTGTGCTATGACGGTGTCAGGATGATGTCTCCTAATGCTGAAGAAGCATTGGAACATCTGCAAAATCAGGTCATCACACTCAAGGTCAAACATGATGACATAAGTCTTGATTGTGGCCATACTCCATAGAATCTCAAGCTTCTTCCCAAAGGTAGAGCCTGCACTGTTGTCCAAATCCTGAAAAGTCTCTACAATCAGCCTCATAATCCTCCTCATAACATCATCATTATATGGAGCTATAGGTGCGGTCAATTTCATGATTTAACTGAGGCAAGCTGCAACTGGAAGTGTGACCCCTTCACAAGGTTCCTCCAAGAATTGGGGCTGTATAAGAGCAAGCATAGCAGGCTTTAGAGCCCAAATCAGTTTCTTCCCTTCTGCTTGGTTTATTGTGGACATGAGTTCATTAAACTCCTCTAGTTTGGATAAAACTCTCCCTAACATCTTCATGTGTTTCAGATTTGTCCCAAGTGCAAGGATTTTGTGACCAATCCCCAATTCTTCCTGCAAATCTTTTGGCTGTCCTTTTTGAAGGATGGCATAAATTCCTCTTGAAAAGAGTCTGTTGTTCGGTTTTGTCTTCTGGTCTTTTGATGCATGGTGGTTTAAGGAACCAACTTCTATTTTTATTTTCATCAATCTGTTTAGGAATCCCTCCATGGTCCAACCAATGATGCGGTCACTGTTTTTCTGAGTGTGTTTTGGGTGTAATTTCTTTGAGAAGTATTTTCAAGCTGTTAGGTAGCAAACTTGCTGTAGGTGACTGACATTATTTATTCCCAAAATCATTTACAGCATTCCACACATACCCAGCAGACTTCAAAATAATTTCATACTACTCAGAAAATAATATTCAGCTGATAATATTGAGACAACATAGACTATCCTAATTAGACAACAGGTCCCTACTAAAGAAAACTAAATATACAGTGGAACCTAGATAGTCGGCTAAACAATGCTTAAGTTCTTGCTCCAATCATCAAAATGTGCTCGTTGGAACCCCCGCAACAACAAATGACTCCCGAAACTATATGCAGTCTTGTAATGTTGCCACTGTGTATAATCCAACACATCCAGATCAGCCTCTTTACAATAGGAACTTGGCCCTTTCAATGGCTTCATTCCCTCATTCCAATATAAAAGAAGGCAGCAGGAGTAACCTCTGCGTAGAAGGCAAAGTCCTCTGCACCCATCATGGGGGGCACTATCATAAAATTATGGAGACCCACTACATCAGCCGCAACTCTGTGTACATGTTTGTGCATATCCTTGTCATTAAAAGTTGGAGGATAAAAATGATCCTCTTTTCAAAGAAATCTACAACTGCAGTGCACCTATGGACAGCAACTTGTCCTAAAATAACCTCTTCTATTCTCTGCCTGAGTTTGTAAACGCTGTCATTTGAGAAAGCCCGAAATGTGCCACCAATAGTAACAGAGTTTGGAATGACATTGAGTGCACCACCTCCATTGAATACAGCAACAGATACTACCCAGAATTCCCCTCGCTCAACAATTACGCCTCTGCATGGATTTCATGAGCTCATCTTCTACATAAAAAAAAACCACTACAGGACTGATATCAAGCTCGGCTTTGGTGGATGAGCTGCTATAGGCATTGAAATGCGTCTTCCAGTCACAATTTTAAGGGAGCACGCTCCCTTTCCTCATGAAGAAATCTGTCATGGTGACAGCAGTTAAAAGAGACATCGAGCTCTGTCCACATTGTAACTTGTTCTCGGTATCTTCGACAGGAATCCAACCTTGAAAGAAATTGGACGGCTGCCCAAAAAAATCAGATCCTGAAATTAAAGATGTGTCCTAGCTGAATAACGTGACGGTTGAACAATTAGCGGCACGATCATACTAAGGTGACTGCAGCCACTCAGTTCAACATGCGGCCCCCACCTGCCGACGTGAAGCACAACATTACGCTTGTGATCAATCTGCCCATTACATACAAGAAAAAAAAATGCACGCCGACTCAACCCGTATGCACCTGATACGATATCTCATGCAATCAACTCCTGCGCTCTACGTGAATTCCCCTGATAGTGATCGCGTGAAAGCAGTGACGATCTCCGAGATTCCAATTTTGCGTCGTCTCGGTCCAACAAACCCAACGGATCTATGATGGATCAACTAATTTGGTTTTCTTGACAAGCTTCGCCAGGCAATGCGTCCTTTGATTTGAATTGTTCCTCACCCATTACATATTCGATGGCTAGCGTTTGCCAAAGTCTCAATTTCACACCATTCGCACTTCTTATGTGCTTTGAATATACGTCTTAACTCAACGGACCAGTTTACACATCTAATGTGCTCCTTGGACGGTAGTTTGAATCCTCACGCAGTTTGGCTGCAGCCCCAACAATTCACAAACTCGTCTTCTGAAATTATTCTTGCAGCCCCACGAACTTAGCCGATTGAAATAACCGAATCTTGCTCCACATTGACAACGTCGACCTCAAAAATGTTTTCAGCTTATGTAATAATCAACCCTTCAACAAATAAAATTTTGACCCTCCACCAGATGTGAGTTTGAGGTGAAACGTGAGTGGCTCCCCTTCAACAATTCCAATTCCTAATCAACAATTCCTATTTAGATAATTCAACAATTTCAAAGGAAATCTGTTGAATGCTTAGGCGATAATTTCACACCACTTCCCTGAAATAAATTTCAGAAATTTGATCATGAACCTTCTTTGACATTTAGCTGCAATAACCCTCAGGCTAGCAAGATCACCAGCTCCGATACCACTGTAATATCCCAAATGGGATATTTTAACTAAAAATGCAGAAATAGACATGAGCAGCAAAATAAATGGAAATAAACACACAGCCACCAATATAACACAATGGATGCCGATAAAATCACTGAGCCATTTTATTAATCTATGGTAGAAAGTACATCAACATAAAGGAACAACAGAACCTGAGCTTGCCAAGCAAGTGGAGCAAAACCCAGAAAGATCTCTGGCCCAACTGATGAATGACTCTGGCAATGATGTAGACGGCTCAACAAGAAGACTGCTACAAATCGGCTACGGCAAAACTGTCACTGAACCCACTGAAGCACAAGTTGAAGATCCGGATGATCCTCACACCAATCCCTGAAGCTCTGCGAAACTTCTGAATGAAGTCTCCTCAAGAGAGTTGGGTTTTCGTCCAACACTCACAAATCACCCGAGGGTTTCCGTCCTGGGGCTATGGCTGAAGTAGAGAACCACGGTCTCACACCTCTCATACAATAAAATAACATGATCCCAAAGATATCTCCCAATGGCTTCCTCCCTTTCTTTTATAGATCTCTTGGAGCCTTCTAGAGCATTATTTTATTATTATTTTATTCATGGAACACTTTCCCTTTATTAAAATATTCCTTTTTAATGCAAAAAAGGGTAAATCGGCTACCACGCCTCCTCCGGTCACTAGAATCCGTGTCTAACTGTCCCACCATGTAGGTATCCTCGTCCCGGTTCCAATGAGCTATTACACTAAGGTGTTCCATCATATATTCTTCCCGGAATGCCACCTTGAGTGTAATCAGCTGAGTTAAGCCCAGAAATAACTCAAATTTCCGAAAGTTATCGGAATGCACTGGAACAAAAGCCAGACCACTCGGATGATGGAGTATATCAAGCGAATGCCTCCGAAAACCATGGAAACTCCTCAAAACTCCTCCAAAGAGCTCCTGAGCCCACTGGTAGCACCAATCTGTACATGTGACCTGTCTGCTCCTAACTCTGGAAGTCCCTCCTAGCCCTGTCATGGGTGATACCAAAAAAAGGAATATTACAGAGGACCGGGAGCATAGAAGTGGAATTGGCCAATCATCTTCTTCGGGTCCACCATCCACTGTTGAGCATGCTTCCGCTTCTATTTTTATGAGGATTATGATGATGAGTATTAGTCTTTTGTCTTTATATTACTTGCAGCCTCATATATATAATAAAGGTTGATTTTGGATATTCCGATATTGTTATTTTCATTATTTGTTTGTGATCATTCATGAGTAAATGTGATGTAAATTTAGAGACTTATAGTTTATGCATTGACATTGGACAATTTAATCAAAATGTTTAAACTTTAAATGTAATAAATGATAATGTATCATGTATGCTTTTTTATTGCACATAACATTTCCTAAATGTCCTAATATATATATATCGCGTTTCCCCGTTTCCAAAATTTGGGGGGCTCGCGTTTCGTACCCGTGCCCGTTTCGAAAACTCGTACATGTTTCCCTGTTTCGTGCAACTTAGCAAGAGCACCAAGCCCTCTATGTACCTTGATGATAGTGGCATTGGTTGTTGAACTCCTCTATCATGAGCCTACTAAAAAAATACCCATCACTCAAACAAAATCTTGACTTGACATGCTATAATTTTTCTATCTTATTTTAATGCTTAGAGGGTGATATTGATGACAATGATCCCAATATAGGCACTGATATGTAGGTATTTGTTGTAGCATAATTTTTTTTGGAAGCTAGAGGCCATGTGGAGCTTGTTTGTTGATGTATTTTCGGTTTAGAGATGGATTGCACTTGGTGGTATTTTGGTTATGTGCACCCTTACATGCTATATAAATGAGACTTTTGTTTATTTGTGTATAAATGGTATGGATTCATATGGATGCACATGAATACATATGTTTTTCTTTAAAATTTGAATATTTCATGTGTTTTTGGTTGACCGGTTTTTTGGCCCAGTCTTTTTTACCGATTTCTGTATGATTTTGACAGGTTCCCGGTCCGAGGGGTCTATCGATTCAATGACCGGTCTGGTTCTGATAACTATGATGTGGATATCTCCTCCTGTAAGGTATCCCTGTATATGGATTATCCTTTGTCATGAAATATCTAGCAAGCTGCTCTCAAATCAAACCCACAAGCTAAGCCAAGACTAAGACTCTGATACCACTGTAAGATTCTGACTTGACAAACTTCTGATTTTTCTCCATATTTTCTGAGTTTTCAGTTGGGATTTCGAAGTGGAATTCCTTCAAACAGTTAAACTACATTTTGTTGTAAGTGCACATCATAATTTTTTTATTTGTTGAACAACATATTTAATGCTCTACATGCATCAACAACTCCAAAGAACCGACATATTTTTCATGTAACAACTCAGAAACTAAGAGAATGTCGATATATATCGCAGTGGGACCCACAAATAAACTTTTTCTTTTTAATTTGAATACACAGTCAACAAACAAAAAGTACAGAGGTCGTTTGCTTCCTAATAGTGACCAAATAAACAAGGTGGATAAAATATTGGAACCTGGTGGCTCAGCTTAACTTGCAACCCGTCTATCTCTTCAAACTCGGCTTCTTTACACTAACAATCTGCCCAGAATTTATCTCTAAGGTAACACACAGCCCCAAGAAAGCAAACTTGATCCATAAGTAGTTTGAGTGTTGTACGAGTCCCTTGTTGTCACTTTTAGAACTCGTGGCTAGCTCAGAACTGGAGATTCGGTCATAGTTAACAAATTTGGCCACGTTCAACTGATGCACTTGGTCTTATGCATTCCTAGCAAACTTATCACTTCGAATTCAAGGAATGAGGTGTGAACTTGTCTTCAGGTGGTAGAAAATTAACTCGGGTAGGAGATAACTCAAGCAGTAGCAAAATTGAGTGGGTTTCGTTTCTCCTTCCTCACGACACTCGTCCAGCTAATGAAAGAAAAGCTCCAAACTCAGCGTAAGCTCCAGAAATTGTCCTCTGGTGCAAAAGAAAGATGTTTACCAATACCCAAAACTTACTCATTGCTCTTTCATTCAAATTTACCTCTGTATATTTCTGAACTCGCCCTTGCTAAAGAGACACAAACCAGCAAATTAGAAATGTGTCCAGCGACCAAAGGAAAATTAAACCGACTCCTTTGGTTTTGCCTTCAAGAAGGGCTCGACCATGCTAATAATTTCCTTTAGGAAACATGTTGCCTCGATGCGTTCAGTCTTAGTCACATAAGACTACGCTTCAGTTTCTTGGAGAAATATTTGGTCTAGCCCCACCATAAGGTATGCAGCTCTTTTTCAACAACTTGTGGGCCCTAGGAAGCTGAAATATTAAATTTTCTACACTCAAACGCCCTTCACTGATTTATATTTGTGTCTGGTCCTTCATTCTCCACGAAAATCTTCAGTCTGTCATAAACAATAGAAAAATACTATGCGAGGATGCAAAAGCAACTGATATAACTTGAATACCTCAATTTTCCTCAGAAATTTTGTTCTCCATTGATGTTCAGCGGTGAAATCTGGGTGATTTCATTCTCAAACACAAACTAAGGTGTCTAGTTTCAACACCAAAGTTTGTTATGGCGGCTAGGGTTCCAAAACCCTAAGCTTCTCCTTCAACACTCTCCAAGAGCTCTCTCTCCAAACTCACAAATGCACGAATGAATAGAGTATCATCATTTTCTTTATTTTATGAGTTTAGGGTTGCTTTCTCACCTTCCCTCTTTATTAAATTCACTTTTATAAAGTCACTTTATGATATTTTACTTTATAAAGTTAAAGTTACTTCTAACTTGCCAAGGAAATATCACCCTTTCTCCTTTTTGACTTTTAAAAAGTTTCCTTAGGCAATTTAAGTTCCCTTATAAAATATTTCCCTGCTTTAGCCTATGAGAACCACTTTAGGCTAGCGGACTCCATCGTAAGCTTCCTAAGGGGTCAAGGACATTACAGTAACCAATTACTGAAACAAAGTGCTTGTGTTGCAAGGTAGCAATAATTTCAACTTCCAAAAGAAGTTCTTGCTCTGCTTCTCCAAAATATTCTAATGATTTAATTGCCAAAAATTTCCCATCAGGAAGAACCCCTTTGTACACTTTGCTCTAGCCTCCCTTTCCTATAAGGTTTTCTGCTACAAACCCAAATATTGTAGATTTTAGTTCTTGATATGTAAACTCCCTGCAAGTTTTATTTTTACAGGCATGTCGTAACCTCTAGATAAGGAATGTTCTTCATCTCGAAGATCATCTTGGGTGGAAGTAGGACCACTCCCTGTAGAGTTTTCCTGTGTTAGAATTATCTGATTTAAAGCCTCAATTTCACTCATGTTGTTACACTCTTCCTGACTAATATTTGTTTTCCCTTAAAAATATTCTACTATCAGTGAACGTATATCTGGCACTTTCAATTTCCATTCAAGCATAGACATTTCTCTAGCTGCAAATCTAGGACAAGGAATTTTGTTCACTGTCATGGCACTTTTCAATAAGGGCCATCCAGGGGGGATTCTTCTCTTTGAAAAACATCCCTTGAAGTAGCATATTGAATTTCTTTTGGCTGTTCGAAAGTGTGAAAATTTCTTAATATAGAAACCCTATTGCAGTGTCTTGATTTACTTCTCCTACTTGTTTGATTTAATTAACAATTTATTTTCTGAAATATTCATTAAATATCAAAGTAAACACAACTGCAGCCGACACATACATACAGATAATTTACTGAAGCATAATGCACACATAACAAAAGACACAGTATTTTTTGGACAAGGTCCCCAGAGAAACCCAATGCGGAAAAACCGGTACAGCAACTCTTAGAGGGTTTGTTTATTAAGCAGAATATTTGAATACAATCAAGGGCACCAATAATGGTTTTCCCAACAGAGAATTCATGACAGATGTACCTATCACTCGGAGACATAAAATATGGTTGATTCAGCCGAGGAAGCACTCCTCTGAAAACACTGAATACGAGCCCATTCTGGCCCACTATAACCCCAGCCTCTGCGTCAGCTTCTCCTACCCAGTGTAGCCACTGCGTAGCACGGGCTGTTCCTGCGTCACCTTTCTGGGCTCAGCACTGCCTCTACGTCACCCTGAAGGCCCTACGTCAACCTCTGCGTGAGCCTGCGTTGGTTGCGTCCCTCCTGCTAGTCTCTGTGCTGCCTGGTACGGATCTGCCTCTCTGCCTTAGTATTCTAGCCTCGAATCAGAATAATCCCTCGCCGATCTACCCCTCTCAAGCACAGCAAGCTCACTCGAAAATTATCAGCAAACCGCGCCCCAGAATTTCGACTTAGCTCAAGTGCTACCGCTCTATGTGTCTTCTCCAACTGACCACAAGCCTTCCTTTAATACTTTTCTCGTTGAGAAATCAACGGTCGTGATCTAATCTCTAATCAACAACTAAGATTAGAAAAGAATTGATCCATGTTACTCAAAACATTCTCACCCACATGTTTAAATTAATTCCCTTTAATTATTTTATTTCCCTAAGTTAGACTTTGGGTCTCCATTAAAATAATTAACTTATTGAATAACTTCCACACCAGGTGGAATTTCTCCAGAAGATTTATGGGTCTTGGAGATCTCATGTGTTCTAGCCCCTCCACAAAGTTTCGGAGCTAGAGTACATCTGATGCGACCCAAAATCTCAACAGGAAGAGATTCTTGTGCCATCCCCTTTCTTAGAAACCTAACAAGAGATGCTTGAAACTATCTGAAAGGAATCATAGGAAAAACGACTCTCAAAATATGCAATGTCGTCTTCGAAGTCTTAATTAACATCACCATAATGACTACAGGTCTTGCACTTGTACACTGTACAAGCTAACTTCAGATGAAAACATATATTGTAAACTTGCATTTTCATTAGGACAATGGCCTGCCTATCAAGGCAATAACTAGGAGTTTGATGTTATTGTTGCATCTGAAAGATTTTTTGCACCATCATTAGGACATTCTAAATGCAGCAACATTCCTCCAGATCATCATTTGGGAATATGCCTTGGACTGACCTTTGTAAGGAATTGAGTGTCCCTAGCATCGCATTTATGGTTCTTGTGACATATTGTGTTCCCACTTTCAAAGACAACTTTGCCATAAATTCCCCCTGTTATCTCTTAGGTTTTCCCTGGAGCAAATTCCAATCTCACCAAGGGGAAAACCTAAGAATACAAACAGGCAAAGCCGCCCACTATCACCTTGACAGCTTTGCCCCTCACTTCTAGGCTTAGGATGTACAATTTTTCTGACCTAATGGGGGTTTAATTCCAAATTTTTCGTTGAGTATGAATAAGAGTTTGAGATGATAACTTATTCAACAGAAGGATTAGTGCTCAATTCAATGTGACATCAATCTTACACATATCATATGATTGCAAGATCCCACATCTATTCATAAAATACTAAAATCAAATGCAAACTCAAATTGAATCTAAGTAAACAAATTTGTCATCGGAATTCTAATTGTATCATGAAATTAGAGCATTACATAAATAGCAAATATTTCAAAGATAAATCACAAATTAAGTTCGCAAGAAAGATCATGAGCTCATGCCAAGGGATTAATGTTTCATTTGCATCATAATAGAGATCACTTAGCAACAAATTTATCCAAGACATCCTTTAACTATTTCATAATTGTGTGTATTAAATGCAATTGGAATATTTTCCAAAAAAAGTCTTTCTCAACATAAATTAAAGAATGTCACATAAATTTGCGTCAAGAAAGTAACCATTCAGAGAAAATAAACAACAACATTTGTTGCATGAATCATGTAACAAAGTGAGTCATATGCTAGCAAAGACGATAAAAATGAATGCTCCAATTTAATGAATCAACCACTAAAGTATCAATATTGTGTGCTTGATCAAGGACATTACCAATGCATGCATCAATTCAAAGTGGTTTGCTTGAGCATCATTAACATGTACCACAAGATTTGTCTCGTTGGCCTTTAAAACATACGTAAACATGAAATCAAGGTGCAATTACTGAGAGATGTTTCAAATCATAACATCAACATCAAGCGATGTGCAATTTTAATTTCTCCAAATTGTGATCAGGGGCGAATATGAGTTATATGTGCTAGAAAACCTTTGAAACACTCGTAGCCATGTTTTGTGCTTAGAAAACAAATGAAATTATTTTTTGATATCCAAACTTATGAATTTTAATCCGAACCAATTCAAACCTTGCTTCTCAAATTGAATTTATGAACCAGATAACACACATGTAGTAGGGTTTATTCAGAGTTAGTCGTTGGTGTTGCGTGTGGAGCCTGATTATCTTATTTATGTATCGTTGTTTTAGATCCATGTCCTTAACGGGGCGGCAATGTTGCCCGTCGTTTAATCGTCATTGCCCCCCCTAGCGGGGGGTTTCAAGAGCAGCGCCCCTGAAGCTAAAAACAAATGTAAAATTGCCTTGTAAAATATTGTAATTTCGTAATTAATCTGGGTCCTTCATTAGGCAAATGATCTAACGGTAGAAGTTAAGTTTAATTTAGGGTTTTTGGCCCTAAACCCCTCTATTGTATGAGGGTATTGTATTGCGGCTATGTATTGTGTATACTCTGAACGAAAAATAGCAAGGGGGATTGTGTGACAGAGTAGATGATATTCCAGCGGATCTGTTGTAGGTTGTGTCTCTTCATTTTGCTGGATAATAAAAAGGAAGGACTAGTTGTTTTCGTGGACGTAGCCCAAATTGGGGGAACCACATATCTGTGTCTCTCTTGTTTTATATGTTATTTCTGTGTTTGTGTTTCCACATATTTTATGTGTTCCATTGCTCTGTAATATATAATTTTCTAACAACTGGTATCGCAGCGAAGGTCTATTGTAATATCCCCAAAGGGGAACAACCAAGCATTAAATGTGAATAATTCAATGCGTATATAGAAAATATAATAATGAAATCGATCAATTAATCATAGCACATGGAACACCGTAAATCGAGCCATTTTATTAATCGAAAGTACATAGAGAGGAGTACAATAAATCGTGAGTAAGTGCACTTATCCTTGCCCTAGGCAGTGGAGACCTCTCAACAGACAAATGGCCGCAAATAAGGACAAATGGGCCCCACGCTTCCGCAAGCCGAAGATGAACCGCGCGGTGCCGGGCCGAAGCACGCAAACCCTCCACAATAGAAAACGCTGCCCTCGCTAGTGACAAGTAGAAACCCTCCGCATAACAGATCGGCCCACCGGCGGCCAGGAAAACGCCGTTGAGCCCGCTCTCCCAAGTCCGTTTCGACGGGGCCGTTCTACCAAGTGGACCGTCGAACACTCCCGGGACCGGCTGACCAAGCCTCCAAACCATCTCGTGTCCTTCTCTCCCCGTCCGCGTCCTCCCCTATCGATTCGCCACCAAACCTTCTCGCATCTACATCGGATCCGACAATATCTTCGTATCCATGCTCGGGCCGGATCTGATATTAACCCTTCGTATCCGAACCAGATCCGCCAATATTTCTTCGTATCCGCAACTTCGGGTGTCGGATCTAGTGCAAAACCCCCGCATCCGCAACATACAAGACCAGACCGCTACATACAGACTTTGACCGCAAGATCTATCCTTCCCAAAGCCGGGATTCAACAATAAGCCTTCTCGACTGTGAACCCTTACCTTCGCAAATGGAGCGCCGTCCTTCACTCTAGGCTGAGCGGCGGCCTTCGCCCTCCCAAACAAAGCGTTTTCCTGCCAACCCTAACCGTTCCTCCCGACGTCGTCCTTCCTCTCCCCGCAAGGACCGCCGTCCCTCTCCGGAGCGGGAGATGTCATTCTTCTTCCTTCAAGAATCGCATCCTCCTTCTCTTGCTCGCGCGTCCACAAGAGGGCTCCTCCCCGCATATGCTTCCGTAAATCGGCCGTTTCATCGTCGGAACCGAAAGATGAACCGGGAAACCTTAGCCAGGGCGGCACCGAAGTCCCCCCGAAGCTAAGGTTGAAACCGTAAAACCTTACTGTAAGGTGCACTCGAAGTCCCCCGAGGTTAAGGGAGATCTCCGACCGGAGACACTCGTGCATCAAATGTGTCATGGCATCGACTAAACAACCCAAGGTACGGGCGTACAAGAGTCCAGTTTATCAATAAGAATATCAAATCATGAATGATCAAGATGAGGTGAGAGAACCTCTCCTTTTATAATGCCAAATTTCTCCAAAATTTAACTCGTTTTCCTTACTCTTCTCGACCTCGCGCAGCTTACCTTGGGCTCTACCGAGTTCTCCTCATCATAATCACGTGGACCCTCATGCCTCTGTTACAACGTTCTCATCTACTAGAAAAAGAACACTTTATTTATAAAGTGAGATGACTAAAGTGAGGTGACCCTCTTATTTCTCACTCTTATTTATTATGTCTAGCTAAAGCGGCAAAATACAAAGCAAAATGAAAATATTCCACCAGTGGCTAATTGGGAATACACAGCTCTCCCCTACAAAACGTTGCTTGTCCTCAAGCAACCGAAGTGATGGATGCCGTAAGGTCGTCGCTCTCCTGCGGGCATCCTCATCCGGTAAAAATTGCTTGTTCTCAAGCAATGCCGGAATGCTCACTTCAGTCATGTCTCTGGCCACACGGCAAATGTGCCCGGGTCCCACCGAAACCTCTCGCTCTCGCATCACCCCGACATGAAGGGATATCTCAATGCTTGTGAGCCCAAACCGGCCTCTCATGGTACCGCCCAACTGCGAGTCTCCTGTATCCCATCGCCACCGTGGCCAATAGACCCGTAGGAGCTCCCGGGCGGTCTGTTCTCGCCACCGCCTAGCTGCGGATCGAAGACCACGACCGCCGTCGCTCTCGCATCTATGGCCGTGTAAGTTGTCCCACTGACCGTAACTGCGCCCTCATCATCTTCTCCACTGCGTGCATGGAGTCGAAAATATAATGAGGAATATCTCCCTCCGTGATCCTCCATCCCCAAGCAATCATCCGCATCAAATGAGCCACCTCCCAACAAGGCAACTCCCAAAAAAAATCTCTCCTTCCACCTCAAGCTCTCGTACAAGGTGGGCCGAAATATGAACTTGGCAAGCATCATAGCTACTTCCTGAGGCTGCCCTTCTTCTCCACCTTATGACAAGTGTAGAGTCTATGGTTGCCTCGTCGCAAAATCATTGCCCTCAAATGGCAAAGTGAAAAACAATCCACCATAGAAGGTTCTCCCATTGATGAAGAACAAGCCGCCCAAAACAAGACCATAGTGCGGGGGCCTCATCCACCGCAACCCGCAGGATCACATGGCAAGCGATGTACAAGATCCAACACATCTACTAATGGATAGCAAATGGCCGAATATGACAACAACATAGGTCCACACACTTGCCCATGGCCGTAAATATCAATAATCTCATGGCCCACATCAAAAGAGAACGCATACATAGTAGTGGTGGCCATGCCTTCCTCCCATGCTCCCATTAGAACATGTAGTGCAGAAATTGTGAGAATTTTTCTCCACTCATGGATACATCCAAATTTCATGTCTCCCCACCAAGCCTTCATACAAATCTCGATATACGTACAAATGAAGACATGATCGCTAAAGAAAATGAAGGAAATGGTCAAGGTCTCACGTGGTGCAAGAAGATAATCCTCCTTATGCTTGGAAACCCAAGTCAAGAAGAATAGGCCATAGATGTCTCTACTTCACACATTTCAAAGTGCAACAAATATGAAGTGATCCCGGGACCTATGGGTTATAGATCCACCATATCTCACAGATGGCTTCCTCCATAATGTTCTCCGTCTAAGGTGACAACGCCGTGAGCTCTGCAAATGAGTTCCCGTCAAGACAAGACTCGTTCTTTGACATGCTCCTTGTCAAAGACTCTCTTAATAATGCCGCAATAAATACGGAATACCCCAAGGTGGGAAGTAAGCCTAATTCCAAAGGGACCATGGAGATTGTGCCATCTCCTTCTCCCCCGCAACATCATACAGTGTGAGAGCAAATCTCGCCCTTGCTCTCCTAGGAACAACCCAAGCAACAAGACATTGTGTTGTCTCGCCATACCTCCATCAAACAACTCATGTGATGAAGACACAATGAATGATAAGGAGAGGTAACACACCAACACCATGCATCCATACTCTATGTCATTTCAATGATGCAAGTATCCATCCATCTTTTCCCCATCCTCTCCTACTCTTAGGAAGAGTGTTTGCCAAGTGATGGCCAAACTCTTCAAGAGGGGTCCGGGGTCACAGGCCCAAGCCTCCCCGTCGTCTCCGGTGTCGAGGATCCGTGGGGTGCCTCCCAAATGCCTCCTTGCTCATCATCCCCATCCACTCAATCACTTGTGGATGCCTCTTTCCTCTCATCCCGGTACTCCTCCCATGAGGGCTACCATCCTCCCAAATCAAATTCTGATTTTGCACCTTGTGTGGGAATCCGAATTATAAACTTCTCAAGAATCACCGAGACCCTATCAAGAATCAAATAGGTGGTAGGCAAACCTCCCATCATGATGTGTATGGCTCAAGGGATGTCCAACACAAGCATGAGAGATGTTATCCATCCGAAGATGTCCTCCATCTCTATCCGGCTTCGTGAGAAGGAACCACAACCGCTGTGTCCTATAGCCCGCTCCACCGAGTACCAACTCAAAAATCTTCTCTCCATCCAATCTCAACATATGGATGCCGTACTCGCATACTCGATCGGGGTTCTGCTACCGCTACCCAAGTCAACATATGATGGAGATCCGACTAGTGGCTCGCCTTCTCTATCTCCAACGGAAGAGATGATCCAACAATATCGCTAGTCCCATCCATGCATGCCCGAAGGGGAATGATCTCGATGCCGCAATGTGCCTCAAAGGTAACGCACGTAATCCAATTGTTTCCCAATGTGGACCAACTTGGTCACGACGCAAGTTGCTCTCATACCTCCGGCACTCGGTCCCGCAACAAAATGGTCTCCCGCACCAACGCGGCCTTCTCCCTCAAAACTCGAAAGTCCGTCCGAAGCCGATGATACCGTCAGTTCGCGACCATCATCCAATATCTTTGCACGTCGTTACCTCATCTAGGTGGATACATCCCCCGACACCTCACCCATCCGTTGTGTGTCGCTACCATCCGAAGACCTGGACACGCTCCGCCTATCACCTCAATCGGGATGGCTCGACTCTAGGTAGGCTCTATTTCTCCACTACGATATCAACCTAAGACTTCCACAAGGAGGGGTTTCGCTGATGGAGTCCCGTGTCACACTAGGTGTATCCCTCACCTCCAACTCGTGTGTCCTCATCCTCTGCGAGGTAACCATCTTAATGGTTTCTCCGAGACTTTACTAAGCCGGAAAGAGGTATCCAACTTGTCCACCCAAGCTCTTCCCGAGCCTCCGGATGACTCGTCAAATGCCCAGAATGGAATCTCGCTCGCCGGCACAGACTATCACGGTGGGAGCCACGTCCCTTGTGTCGCTCCGCTCATAAGTCTCACGACATCCGAACCGGGATATATTGATTTCAAGGGAGAGCATCCATGAATTCCCCGTCCCATGCTCCGGCTAACCGCAAACGCAGTCGCATGTCGAGCTAGATTCACCTCTCCGGTTCCGTTCGCTCCTCTTCCTCTACCGGAAAGTAGGCATGGTAGGTCGCGTGTCCATGGAATCGACCTTCTCATACGTCACAATGGGAATAGCATCCGCAGTAATCATTAGGACGCTCCGATCCTTTCCCCACTCCGAAAGACCCTAGGGGTTCTTTCGCGTCCCCTCCGCAACCTTCTTGGTTACTCGCATGAATGCACTTATCTTTGCATCCATCTTCGGGCCAACTTCTCCGTCCATTTTGCCAACATGGCCTCCACGGATTCCATTGACCGTCTCCCTAAATCTCCTCTATCCACATCACCCGCCATCACTCCTTCGCCATGTCTACAGTGCCTCGTAAACCGCACTACTGGGCCGCAAACCATACTGTGGCTTAACTTTAACCTCCATTTATCCACCTAAAACTATTCGTAAAATTCCAGAATTTGGGAAAGTGATCCTCGCCAAACCCGAGAAACCGTAAAACGTTCAATTCCAAAATTCAAAATTTGACCCTTTTCATTTTGGCCCTTTTTCCAACCGTTGCTTCGGGAATTGCAATCGTTTATTGCTCGTATGATTTCTTTTTCGGATGTCATAGACCACAGTCGAGCCGTAATTATGCTCGATACCATCGTAATATCCCCAAAGGGGAACAACCGCAATAAAAATGTAATACACCACGTATATAGAAAATATAATAATGAACCGTATCATCGAATCATAGCACATGGAACACCGTAAACCGAGCCATTTTATTAATCGTAAAGTACATAGAGAGGAGTACAATGGAATGTGAGCAAGTGCACCTATCCTGCTCCTAGGCAAGTGGAGACCCTCTCAGCTGTATTGGGTAAATGGTCGCAACAAGGACAGTCATTCTAGTCGCTTTCCGTGTTTAAGATGAACTGGCACAGGCTGGGCCGAAGACTCCAAGTTCTCCACAATAGGAAATTGCCTCTGCCAGCATGGGCCAAGCAGAAACCCTCCTGCATAATAGACTGCCCACTGGTGACAAAACGCCGTTGTTCGCCTTCCCAAGTCTCCACGTCTCTCCGACGCTCCGTCCTACTGGGGCGGACTGCCTCCGTAACACTCGGACCGACAGACCGCCCAAACCAGACCGTGTCCTTCTCTCCCCCGATCCGCGTCCTCCCCATCGTATCGGCCACCAAACCTTTCAGACGATAACGGACCGATTAACATTCTTCGCATCTACGCCCTCTAGGGCCGATCCGATATTAACCCTTCGGGACCGAACTTGATCTCGCTTAACATTTCTTCGCATCCGCAACTCTTCAAGCCGATCTGAGCAAACCCCCAGACCGCAACATACAAGACTAGATCTCGCCATTACGCTGTGACTAGATCCGCAAGATCTATCCTTCCCAAAGCTCGGGATCTAACAATAAGCTCGCGGGGATTCGTAACCCTTACCTCGTGTACGACGTCCTCGCCCTAGGGGCTGGGACAACCGGGCCCTTCTCCGCTCCAAAATAGCGTTTCCGCGAATCCTCTGGAATCGTTGCCCTTCCTTGAGCCGCCGTCCTTCCTCTCCGGCACACCGCGTCTCTTCTCTAGATGAGACAGCCCTTCTCCTTCAAGAATCGTCCTTCCTTCTTGCTCGCGCAACCACAAGAGGGCTTTCTCCTCCCCGCATATGCTTCTCGTAAACCGTCGGCCGTCGACCGCCGGAACTCAAAGATGGAACTCGAAAAAACCTGAGCTAGGCTGCACCGAAGTCCCCCCGTTTTAAGGGTGAAACCGTAAAACCTTACCAGTATGCACTCGAAGTCCCCCCGAGGCTAAGGGTGAGATCTCCGACCGGGAGACACTGGTACTAAATGCTGTCAGCAGCATCGACTAAACAACCGCGTGTCAGCGTACAAGAGTCCAGCCTATCAATAAGAATATCAAATCAGACGATCAAGATGAGGTGAGAACCTCCTTTATAATGCCAAATTCCCTCCAAAATTTAACTGCTTCCCTACTCTTCTCCTCGACTCGCGCAGTTTACCTTGGGTCGGCCTCAGTGCCTCCCCCCATCATAATCACGTGGACCCCTGCTGCCCTCTTTAAGCTACAACTGCTCATCTACTAGGAAAAGAACACTTTGATGAGAAGTGAGATGACTAAAGTGAGGTATTTCCTCTTATTTCTCACTTTATTTATTATGTCTAGCTAAAGCGGCAAAATAAAGTGTTACGCAATTTGTCACCGTCCCTACCATTCTCGTCCAGCACAATGGAGGACCCATAACGGACTTAAACACCGTCATGCACCGAAAACATCATCATTGCATCCCTCCTCGAGTATGAGCTCTTATTTCCCCTTGAGACATCTCCTTGCAAAATCCATGAAATGTACTCTTTTGCATTGAAGTGTAAGATGTTTTCCCAAGACTCGCGCCACTCGTGGAAACTCAGGAAGAGGTCGCGCCACTGGCGCCGTCATAGAGCATGTTAACGCGCCAATTCATTTTAGGGATCGTTTTTTGATATATGGATGGCGGGAAGTTGAGTTCAAACAAACTCACAACCACCGCCATCTGACAGAGGTTTGGCTACGGGAGTTCTATGGAAGGGAAGTAGCTTTGCCACCTTCTATGGAACCTTCTTTGTTGATAGGGCTAATCCCATAATAATAGGGATCCTAACCCCTCCTTCCCCATCTTATGCTTTCAGCTCAGATCCATGGCAAGCTAGTCTTGAAGTGTCGAAGTTTTGCATCTCCGATTCCCAAGTGCCTTTGTGCCGAAAAGAATCCTTCCTTTCCCCTTAAGGCCCATTCGAGCAAGGAGACCATTGTCACGAGACTCCGGAGAGGCTTCTCTCCGGCGAGCTTTGCGAGGCGTGACAACCGGAGACCCGAAGTTGAGGCCGCAAATGTCGTAACTTGGTTGTAACTTCTAGCTCCGTTTACCACTTTAATAGATGACTATGATTATGGTTCCACTCCTTTTTCCATTATGTTAATGCGAGTAATGTTCTTTCGACCGATGTTTAGGTTGCTGAGCCGGTTCCTATGCTTGTATCCGTTTGTTCTTCGTGTGTGTGTGTTCATCCATTGTGAGAGATCAGGGAAGGATTGTGGATCCCGCGACCGAAGGATGGGGACATCTCTTCGATCGAGCGTTGGAATCCAGCAGGTTTTTATCCCAAATCTTTCATTCGTAACTAGGAGCCCGCGCTAGCATTGTTTGTTTGTTGTTGGACTCCCCGCTCGGGCTAGTAGGGACGCTCCGTCCGCGTAGGATTTACCTTCTCAACAAATTGGCGACCATACCGGGAGCCGTCCGGCTCTTCTTGTCTCGCGTTTATGATCGGGTTCGCTGATTGTTTTCTCTCGTTTGATGGACCTTCTCCGGGTTGGGTTCTTCATTGGTTTTAGCCTTGTGGTTTGCTTTGCCTAGGTTGGTCTTTTCTCGACAGCTTGTTTTTGGTTTTCATTGAAGAATTCACCGGCGCGGGTTTTTACTCGACAGCTTTCTCGCGCTCACTTGGCGCGTGTTGCATTTATCTGCCTCGCGCCACCTCGACACTTCCGCGCTAGCGTCGCTTCAAGGCCGCCGCGCCACTCCCCGTGACTTTTGAATTTCTTCAATTCTTATGGCTTTCCTGGCTTGACCAATACTTTTCTTCTTGATTACTTTCATTTGAGTGCATTGGAGCCCTCGGCTTGACCGGAATTCACCGCTATCCTTTGGTTGTTTACCTCTATCTATCGGTTTCACGATTTGAGCCTCTAGGGCATCTAGTGGCATAGTGAATCGAGCCCTCCTTGGAGCTTTGGTATCTTGATTGTCCTGCCGACTTGTTGCTTAACCTCCATGCCCTTGTGCGCTCTTGATTGTTTTGTTGCGTCTTTTGGAGTGTTTGTTCGTCTTCATTCAGATTCGTTTGCCCCGTTTTGGACCCGCATCACACTGTCCATTGGGGTGTTTTGAGTCTTTCTTCGATTTGAGAGACTTGGGTCGATTTAGAGATTTGGTTGCTTGCTTGGTGAGTGAATGTTGTTTCGTTTGCTCTCTTAGTTATCATTTCTCTAATTGTTCCTTTTGTTTTCGTGCACATTAGCCATTAGACATTGAAAATTTTAAAAAAAATATAATCTCTTTGTTTTTTTAATTAGTGCAAATTGTCATCTTTTCCGTATCACTAGTGATTAGTGCTTGAATGAAATGTGTACCTGCATTAGTTGCATTAGAGATACTTGTTTTTTGTATTCCGTTCATTCGTTTGTATTAAAGCTCTACCCCCATTTAACTAGCCATCGAACGAAATGTTGCATCGTGGGCATATAGCTTGCATTTAGAGACACTACATACGATATGTCTTGAAATTGAAACTTAATTGAAGATCAACCTAAAATTCATTCAATTAACCTAAGGCAACATTGGAACTTAACGCAACATATTTAGAAGGTTCAGGGCTAGAGACGTGTTCCCATTGCCGTTAAACCTAGCAATGTCGTTCAATATTGGCTTTAGACAAAGACTCATATACCTACTGCGCTCCTGTGACTGGCCGAGTATATATAAAGGGAGACCCTATAGGTTTGGGTGTAACTTTTTATCCACAAAGGAAGCCGAGTCCGCCGTCTTTTACTCGTGATACACCGAACACAAACATTCGGGGAGACTACCCCGCACGTACGGAAAGTCCTTGGTCGATTGCTGGCCTTTGAAACCAAGGTGTATATTGCGTCATCATTATCCGTACACCCTTTGTGCCTAGTTTTTCTCGGAAAGGGCCATTTGGTCTTTTTTCCGACTCTCTAAACTTGAAAAGCATCTCTGCCAAGCGCTGTCCTTTCACGCTTGTGTCAAATCAGAGATAGAGTCATCTTTATCGTTTCTGACTCTAAAACATGAAACGGTGAATTATTTATTTTCCAATGTCGTAAAATCAATCTTCCCACGATTACACACCCGCTAGATATTGCTTGTGACCTGTTGATCAGCCTGAATTCATTTTCAGCCCGTGTGTGTGTGTTTCTTCTTCTAGTCTTTTGTCACGGTATGAACCCCGCCTTTGCTTTCACTGTGGCCCTGAGGCCACGCACGATTCCCCGTATAAGCTCGAGCCTTCGCTGAACCACGAAACAGCCCCCTCAAGAGCCTGTTCTGACGGGGACCCGGTCTCGCTCGAGCAACCTTTGGAGAGTTGGGGTTGATTTCCACCTGCCCTTTTTCGACCCTCCGGTCGAATTGCTGAGATTGAGCTATTCTCTTTCTCTTACATCGGGTTCACCGTTTTTTGTCACAAGTCCTTCCCTAGTCCTCGGCCAGCTTCTCGCGTGATTTGAACAAAGAGATCAACCATGAGTGACTTGGGAGGAAATTCCCGAACCGATGAGACTACCGCCGCATCCCTCGTAGATTGTTTGAGGGAGATGAGTCCGAGTCGGCCACCACATCGTCACCGGGTCCTCTGCCACGTGACACGTGCATCTCTGGGCCGATTATTTCGGGCTCGGGCCGCCTATGGAATACCCCCCCGCTTCGAGGCCACCGCCGTTACTACACCCGGTGCTCTTCGACGCCCGTCACCCCTCGTTCCCGTGCGACCGACCGGGGTTGTGTGGCCGCCTCTTCGTTGCTGTTTCCCCGCGTCCGCTTCAGACCCGGGCCAACCTCGCAGGACACGACGGAAGCACGCTGGAGACCAGAGACACCTCCTTAGAGTGATTTCCGCTTGTTTTTGCAGCACGAACGCTCTAGCCGGAATAACTCCCCGAAGATCCCATTCGGCTTTTCTTTTCGTATTATGCACGGGCATTCGGCACCGTGCATGGTTTTCCTGGTCAGCCTTGACCTACATGTACATTTTGCGCTTCCCCTCGCTCCCCGAGGCTCATCTTTGTTCGTTGTTTGCTCACACCAAAGCTCGAACTTCTGTGCACAACCTCCAAGGTCAACCCGCAGCTAACCTAAGACAAGATTTCACTCCATGCATGCCTGACCAAGGCTACTTCAAGTACGTTAGCGGGCCATTCCTATAATCCGCAAGGACCATATTATAACCCCGCCGTCAACCTACGGCCTCTACCGGTATCAATGGGGGACCGACCTATGGACCGGGGGCAAATCCGCCTTTCCTTACCGATGCAAACCAGACCTCGTTGTCTCTAACGCTAGACATCAAGAAGGACCTCTTATGGCTCGCTTCGGTCAAACTGCTCTTACAGTTGTCTTGTCCCGTCTCCACCACTAGGCTAACCGTCATCCGGCATAAATCAGGTCCCGCTTCCAGCACCGGGCTTATTTCCGTAAACGTCTACTTGCTAATCTGGTCAAATTTCCATAGCACTACGTTTAATTTCATTCGCCAATAACCCGTCTATCCGAAGCAAATTTCATTTTCCGCTTCAATTTCCCCGCTTCACTACCGCTTTCACTAATGCCGCAGCCTTAACCAATACCATACTTCTACGTATCTAGGCTCCGCAGTGGTTCCACGACAAGAATACCATCCTCGTGAGGGTTATTATCCCTACGGTCAATTCAACCGAACTATAACCACTCGAGGTTCCTTAAGATCATCCTCCTCCAACGTTCTAACTATGCCTACCAAACCCAACGCCGCTATAATGGGTGATTGCCTCGACCGGGGTTTTGAATCCCGCTATCGTGCCCCACAATGGTTACTAAAGAATCAACAATTTAAGGAGAGCGACTATGCCCTCATTTTAACTTACTAGATTTAACTCCCAAAAGATATTCACAACCATCAAGTATAAATTTACCTATTCGAATCGCACGGAATTGAATCATTGCCGCTCTCTACAATTGGATCTACGGATGCCGCAAAGTTGGGATCAATGATCCGATTTCTACAATCCACATTGGCCTCCTGCCTGTCCAAGATAATGTGAGATTGTCCCAAGTTTGAGGGCAAATCCGGAGAAGACCTCAGCGCATGTGATGACGTATCACCTCCGGGTGTCGCCCAACCTTGGACAAACACGATTCGCCCGTTTGCGTCTTTCCAGTCCGTACGCCACCGTAGAGCCGCCGGCGAAGTGGTACATAGAGCCGTCTCGTGGTATTTTCAGATTTCAACCCTGGGGCTATGGCTTCCTCCCCACGACTCTGCCACTGGGCCCCAGATGAGACTTGGACGCACCTCCCGTTCCCCGAAGGTGACTCCGGCCACCGGCATTTCGGACTGGCATCCATGAGTGGCGCCGTCGGCCGACTCCATCAGCCTACATGTTCGATCGATTTGACCCACCGGTTCACCACCTCCTTGTGAACAAATCGCCGGATATCGCAATGGAGCGTGTGTGACGAGGAACAATGACGCGCGTGCCCGCACTTGGATCTTGTTTATCTCACAACTGCACGCTATGACATCCCGCCCGATGCACCACGGCCCGAGAGCCAAAAGACCCAACCCACCCCTTCCGGATGTGTCACTGTCTCCGTTTTCACCAAGAAGTCTTCGAATGGGAAGCAAGGCTAATTCTTCCAACGATCCCTCCGCAAACCCGCCTCATCCGATTCGAAACCCTCGGAGGTAAATGCCACTGTGCCAATCCCCGCGACAAATCCTCCAAGGGGAAGAAAAAGGGAAGGTGAAATCCGTATCCGATGTCTCCAAAAACCCAATCTAACCAAGTTTGAGGATGTACTACAACGTAGCTTCTAAATTTCCTTTTATTTCATCAGAAGGTGACCACACAATGTGATTGTCCAAGAATTTCATCCGAAGTCACCAACTTCTTAAAGGCTCAAAGGGAACTCCTACTGCTTTAAAGGAGCCGTTTCCATTCTAAATAGACTCCGGGAGCGAAACAACAAAGTTCATCATCTCAGGACCGTTTGGGTCTCAAGTTTTCTTTATGATGCTACTAATGCACCATCAACATGGTCGCTACGAGGTCCAAGGATTACAATAATCACATATATGCACCTAGGTCGTGATGGACCGCCTCCCGAGATTCGCTTCGGTTCATTGGAAATTGAGAAGCCGACTTCGAAACTCAAGTAGGGAACCACCTCCCAGGGTGTTCTTCAGAGATCCTCTATAATCCAACCGCCTGCGCCGCCAACATTACAAAGGATGTTGAGGACCCTGCCTGTGCGCCATGTGCCATGTCCGCACTTGAGGTTCTTCAAAGTTGTCCTTCACAACCCAAGGCTTTGTTGTCTCCGCCATCGAGACATCCCCGCCGATTCGAGCCCTCTCTCACCTTGATCCGAGAATTTTACTCCCCGGCTTCCACATCAAATCGCTGGATTATTCAAGTCGGGATTAACGCCCGGACGTTCATAGAGCCGTAGAGAGGGTGCATCTACTTGGTGTTATGTCCTCCGCTTGTTGGAGAGCCACTTGCCCCCAACTTTATTCGTCATCTCCCAATGCCCTTGAGGCATTTGATGGGTCAGAATTCAACCCCTGGAGTTCTCTTTGTGAGTCCTGCGATTACATTACAAAGGAAAACCGTCAATGGAAGTAGAAGTAGTTGACGCTAAACTCAACTACAACATACTTCTTAATGAATGAATTTAATGCTATGCTCACAAGACGATCGTCTTTCGACTCATCAAGTTCCCTCACGAGGCGCATCACCATAAAAGAGATCAGCTTATTTCGCTTTTACCTCAACTCCAGAATAACGTGCCGCATGGATCAAATTCGAATCCACTGATGAAGATAGGACCTGTCTTTCAAAGACCTACTCCTCATGGGTATTTTCCCCGCGCCGCCACCGAATACCGCTCAAGTCAACATGTTGTCCAGATCGATGACCCTCGCCGATTCCTACACCTGAAAGGTGGGGGAGAAGTAGTTTGGGAACGATGCCTTTAACGCCGTAGAGATCGGCTCATCGTGGAGATTGTTGCCGGACGGAGCCCCACCTCCTCAAAGATGCTCCGATGACATGGCTCTTGACGCCTACTCACAATCCCCCGGCTTGGTCGTGGCCGATTCGCCCGATCCTCTTAGAGAGAGACGCCCAAAATGAGGCTATAACTGAAACTCGTCTCGGAGGAGCTACCTTGGGGCGATGGGCACCATCGTTCTGCTATGCTCAGCTTGGGGGCACGACGGATTTGTCTCTGCTGCCATACTCAGTCCCTTCCCCCGCCCTTTCAAACACCACGGACAAAGGAGGTCTTTCGGAAGGCAATCCGAGTAACATTACTAAAAACGGTTCCTATCAACATCCGTCAAACTGTGGATTGTTGAGGATATTCAGCGGTAGGTGCACCGTTCTCCCGTGAAGATTCAAGTCCTGACCGAGTCGTTTTAATCATGAAGCACGATGCAACGAGGACAGCTCTCTTTAAGTGTGTCAACTCAAAACACCACTGAAAACATGAGCACGTCCACCTGAGTTTTGATAGATTTAGTTCTGTACCTTTTTCAAACTTCACTCTAGTTTTCCATAAGATCGAAGCTTGGGGGCATGCGCTCGAATTGAGTATATCATGCTGGGCATGCCCGTCTTGTGTGTACATAGGTGCGTGATTGTCATTTGTGCATGGTGTGGTGTGCTTTGTAAACTTTTTCTCGTCGATTGGCCTTCCCTGCTGTGCATGTTCTTACTCATCCATTTGTTGGTTTCATGATTGCCTCCCAAGACGGTGAACCGTTTCTGTACTCGGGTAATCTACAACTCGCCGGGTGGATACACGATCGCAAGGTGTTTGTTTAGGCGTACTACTGTCATTATCGCTAGAATATAGCGCCGTGTTGAATTATTAACCAGGCAAGAAACCTTGGTATCCCAGAATTGCTCAGGCACTCAGATTCACAAATTTTGTAGTGTCATGGTACCGAACGGCACTATTCGTGTAAGAACCATCCATTTACGATTGTATTTGCGATTCATTACCGGAAAGGAATTTTGAATATATTACATATCATCATATATACCTGCATATTTGAATGTATATAGTATACAAGAAGAATTTGGTGTTAGAGAGACATTTGCGCAATTTATAAATCATCATCACAAGGGAAGAAGACTCATCCAAATAGGTATGCATATATAGATACTCTAAATGTTTACATAGGAAGTGTGTCACATAAAATCCAAAAAATATACATAAGTGTCTTAATACATCCTAGAGACACCGAGTCTCTCAAAATAGGTGTGGCTAAATCCTAGAGACTAATCAAAGACATGCTCATGATAGCACGTTACCGCATCAGCCGCCCTCAGATTCAGTGGAGTCGATTTGGGACTCCTCACCGATGGCGCCGTGCTCAAAGGTACATCCGAGGCCGGCATAAACCGGGGATCCCATGAACAATCCTCAAGGTTCAGATTAAAGGCCTCTCCTCCGGCACCTTTCCCCCGGATCTCGGGCTTAGCCGGGTGGTCCTCCCGAAGATGGGAGACATCCCGAATGTGTCTCCAAAATGTCCTACATCCGCATGCATGTATATTTGTGTTTTTAGACAACTATGTATTAACAAATCATATAAACATAAAATCAAAAATATGAGGTCTTACCCAGCCTTTCGTCCGTTAGTCTCCTTCTCTCGTGGGGCTGGAGACCCTGTGGGGTCCCCCGGTGAAAAGCCGTCTCGCACAGGGCCAATCTTCCACAACGATCAGCTGGCGCCCGTATCCATTCGAAGAATCCCCAAGCTTCCAGACATCCGTTCGGCTTCCGCAGATTCCGGCAGCATCAAGGTTTCGCCCAGCCGAGCCATTCTCGCCCGTGGCATCGGATTCTGCCGTCAGCCTCTTTGTCTTGTATTGTTGGCATGCTGTTCGAATGAACGACACCAAGATGGAACCATACCCAAATCGTCGCCTTGCCTCTTTTTGCACTTTTGTGGTCCCGCTTCTTTCTGCGTAATGGTGACAACGTTGTTCACTTACATGGGCCGGGGACGATGCATTCTGAGTTGCAAGAGTTGTTTCTAGCTCGGTGGCGGTGCCCGGCGATCCAAGCACCGAGACAAGGGGAGCACACTTCACATAGTCGGGTTTCCAGGATGTACCCTCTACTCCCTCGTCCCTCGTTTGTGCCCCACGGCACACCCGCGCCATTACTTCTTCCATCTTCCCCCGATGGTCCGTCTCCCAAATGCAAGACAGGGATTGGATTCTCAAGGGATAATCCAAGAATAAAGTAAATGTCGTGACCTCCAATTCCAACACCCGGTCTCGTATTCCGACCATCAAGCCATTTTCATCCCAGAGGTTGATCAAATATTGAGGAGCCAGCTGTAGCTCAGAAGCATGGCGTGAGGAAGAATTTTTAAACCACAGCTTCCTTAGAGCATTCATGCAATTTTCATTTTGCATGGCTTCTTCTGCCCCTATCTCCGTGTTCCCGTTCCTTCCATTCAATCACCATTTTGACCGTTTATCCGCATTCACATGGTTCAAAACCTTTAGTTAGATCTTCTCAGAAATTCAAAAATCTGAAAAATTTGCACAATAGAGGTTTTTAGGCTTAGGTTTTGTTATGGGCATTGGCAAGCACGGTTTTGTTATCAGCCAGCTTGTGTGGCGCCTTGATAGAAAGAGTCATGCTGTCCGTGCCCGATACCCGCCACTTAAAGCGTCTCTAAAATTCAAGAATGCCCTTACAGAGCCGGTTTTCTAAGGGAAATCATTAAAAGGCATGGAAAGAAAGATAGCTCTTACCTGCCACAGACACGACGTCGAATGGTTGCCTGATCGGTCGCACCCAGCGCTTTAAGACTTCGTTTCCAAATGGACCACCGTTTACTCTCCATGCTGCAAATATAAAAGCAATTTCATTTTTTACTATTGGACGTATTTATAACTTTTTCAACGTTAAAATGTGTTTTAAAAGCATTTTCTTGCCAATATTTGCATGTATTATGTCAAAAATGATTTTACACTTGTTGGGTATGTGCATGTGTTTTTGCGATTAAAAGGTGGAAACGAGTTGTATTTTATAATTTTTCGGACTCGGTAAATACACGAAAGTCACTCGAGTCATTCCTACTTTTTTCACTCCTAACATAAAGATTGCCGAGGCCCTTTGTCGTTTAGATTCCGCAAATGGACACGAATTTATATTCACCCAAAGATACGTTTAACCCTTTTTTGTCATTGATCGGATGATGTAAAGGAATACCCAGTTTATCAGTACTAGGAGGTTTTTCCTGATGGTTTTCACCTTTGATCTTCGGGGAACTATTTACTGCACCGGAGTTTTCTTTTCCGCTATCTTTTCAAACTCTCTAAACATTAGTATCAGTTCTTCTATTTTACCTCGTTAAACTCTGATGACACTGGATTCACGTAATGACGTTCTCAGTTTTCCTTCCCAGACTCGCAATGTACCAGGATGGACGCCTTCCAAGGGCGACGATATTACAAGATATGCTACCCTCCTTCAAGCTTGTCATCAAAAATAATTGGGCACGCGTAAATGGTGTAGAAAATGGAACCACCGTCGTTATCGTCGGCGTATGTCGCGCTCTTGAACATGGCACTTGTCCGCATTCGTGCTGCTGGGGACATCTCTACCTGCTGTTTCACTTTGCTTCCATGGGTTTGGGACCTTTTGGACTCTTCATCCTGCTCACCGCCTGCCGCCATGACCTTGGATCTAAGGAGGCCAGCACGCGAAGTCCATTGCCGTGCCGTTTATATGTTCAAGAGAAGTTGGTCGCGAATATCAACCTCCTCTCGTTTCTCATATGATCCTAATTCACAACAAAACATTAGTGTTCCTCTTCTCGTCTCGGTCATTGATGTGAACTATTATACCACCTTCGATCAAGATCACTTCCGTCGACTTCAACTCATTATCCGCAGTTGGTCTAGAGACTTCGATGGTACTGGGGCCCGCATGCTCAGCGATGTGTTCGTCGCATTCGATGCAGAGGTTTTCATTATTGACCCTACCGGATGATTCTCATGGGTGTTCGACGCCGCCTCATTTATTCACACGCCGTGGATTGCACCGTAGGTACCCTGAGACCCGCTGGTTGCCAGGTTCCTTCAAGGTCATAACTGGCCATATCATCGTCGGTAATCGAAAGACATGTTCTTGCATGTGTTCGACATCACTTCGCAGCATTCGGTAATACATAGAACTTGTACTTATTTGGGTCGAGATGGAGCCAAGACCCTGATTGTGTCTACAACCAGCCGCGATTGTGGATTATTGTCATTATGTACATGACTCAATGATTGGATGGTCGTAATACATACTCCAGCCTGTTTTGTTTGATCTAGTTGGATGGTCGCGCCCATACCCCGGATCCGATTGTAGCATACTGCTCGGGATGGTCGCGCTTCATACCATATATATACATCATGTACTTGAGATATCGCCTGTATCTCACTGTGTGTTTCTCTCACGGGGCCGGGCCTTCGCCTGACATAGCCGTAAAGCATTTCACCCTCTCTCTCCTTTTTCGGGCCTCATGCTTTAGGGGGCATCGTTAAGGCATTTGTCACTGCCTTACCATTCCCCTGGCCCAAGACAATGGAGGACCCATAACGTGACCTCGTGAATACCCATTACAATCGAAAACATCATCATTGCATCCCTTCCGAGTATGAGCTTCATTTCTCTCCTTGAGACATCTCCTTGCAAAATCCATGAAAATGCTCTTTTTATCACACAGGAGCCGCCTTCCAAGATTGCTACCACTCAAAAAATCGTAAAGAGGTCGCGCCACTTGGCAGTCATTATAGAGCAGCTAATCGCGCACCATTTTAGGGATCGTTTTTTATATATGGATGGCGTAAGTTGAGTTCAAACAAACTCACAACCACCGCCTACCTTGAGCTGGGAGGCTTTGGCTACTTTTGGAGTCACAAGAAGGGCATGTTTTGCCACCTTCTATGGAACCTCTTGTTGGATAGGCCAATCCCATAATAATAGGGATCCCAACTCCCTCCTTCCTTATCTATGTGCTTGTCGATCTGCCATGTTAGTCTGGAAGTGTCAAGCTTTGGTATCTTCCATTCTGGGCAACAAGGCCAAAAGAACTCTTCCTTTCCCTTAAGGCCCATTCGGAAAGTGCATACCATTGCCGAGACTGAGGTTTCTTTCCTGGCCAGCTTGTTGAGGCGTGACAATCCTGAGACCCTGGATGAGTCGCAGCTATTTAACTTGTCAAATCTTCATCTGCTTACTTTTCACTTTAATAGATGACTATGATTATGGTTCCACTCCTTTTTCCATTATGTTAATGCGAGTAATGTCTTTTCCTAATCGATGTTTAGTTACGTATGCCGGTTCCTATGCTTGTATCTCAGCTTGTTTCTCCTTCTCGTGTGTGTTCATCCATAGATCGGAAGGATTGTGATCCGCCGTAGATCGATGACGTGATGATCTCTTTTTTCGTATCGAGCGTTGGAACTTCGTGTAGGTTTTTATCCCAAATCTTTCATTCGTAACTAGAGCCTCGCGTCATAGCATTGTTTGTTTGTTGCTAGACTCTCATTGGCTAGTAGGGATCGCCTCCGTCCGGGAGAGGGGATTTACCTTTCATGAGGAAGTAAAATAGATCTAATGAAAAGGCTAATTAAACATACACGGCATTTACACAAACCTCCGGAAAGAAGGGGCCCCAGGCCCGAGGTGGGAGCAATGGCAAAAAATGGCAGGTTTAGGGTCGAGAAATTTCACGGCCAAAACTACCAGCTGTGGAAGATGCAGATGGAAAATTATCTGTATTATAAAGATCTGTACCTACCATTGAGTAGAGAAACAAAGAAGTTGTCGAGTATGATAGACGGAGAATGGGAGATTCTCAACAGAAAGGCACTTGGAACAATACGGTTGTGCCTGGCAGCATCGGTAGCCTTCAATATTTCGAAGGAAACAACAACAGAGGGTTTAAAGACGACATTGTCGAAACTATATGAAAAACCCTCGGCCGCAAATAAGGTATTTCTTATGAAACGTTTATTTAATAAAGATGTCGGAAGGTGGATTTGTTGCTGGCCATTTAAATGAATTTAATAAGGTTACCAGTCAGTTAAGTTCTGTAGGGGTAAATTTTGATGATAAAGTTAGGGCTCTGTTATTTCTGTGCTCATTGCTAGAAAGTTGGAATGGTTTAGTTATGGCCATTAGTAACTTTGTCTCTGGATCTAGTGCTTTAAAGTTTGATGACGTTGTCGGTGCTATCCTTAGCGAGGAAATGCAACGAAAAAGCTCCAGTAAGACATCAAGTAATGCTTTGAGTGCAAAGACTAGGGGAAGAAAAATGGAAAGAGGAAAGAGCTCATGATATCGCAGTAAATCAAGGAAAGGCAGATCCAAGTCTAGATCGGGGACAGTGTGTTAGAAATGCGAGAAGAAAGGACACCTGAAGAAAGACTGTAAGTCTCGGAAAGGAAAAGAAGGAGACGCGCAACAAGAAAACAATCATGAAGCAAATGTGACAGGTGATGTGTTACAAGATGCTTTGATTCTTTCTTTAGAAAATGTTATTGATGCCTAGGTGGTAGATTCGGGGGCCTCATTCCACGCCACATCTGATAAGAAACATTTTCATGACTATGTTCAAGGAGATTTTGGACAAGTTCGTCTGGGTGATGATAAACCCTGTAAAATCGTTAGAATGGATAAAGTTCTTGTAAAACAGAAGAATGGAAACCAATGGTTATTAAAGGAGGTAAGGCATGTTCCAGATCTAAAGAAAAATCTGATTTCAACAGGGCAGTTAGGTGGTGAAGGTTGTCTGACAACTTTTACAGATAAAACCTGGAAGGTCACTAAAGGAGCATTGGTAATAGCAAAAGGAGAAAAGGTTGATACATTGTATTTATGCAATGGTATTTCTAATTGTGTTAATGCTTTAAACTCCACTGGAGCAAATGCAGCATTGTGGCATCATAGGCTCGGACACATGAGTGAGAAGGGGATGAAGATTCTTCCCTCAAGAAACTTGTTGTCAGGTTTGAAGAATAATGATTTGGATTTCTGTGAGAATTGTGTTTATGGAATACATAAGAGAGTCAGAGTTTGATAGGTATTGTTTAGAGCATGGAATTCACAGAGAGAAGACAGTTCCAGGAACACCATAGGAAAATGGTGTGTCAGAAAGGATGAACAAGACAATCATGGAGCGTGGAAGGTGCATGAGATTGCATGCAAGATTGCCTATACAATTTTGGGCAAATGTTGTAGATACTATTGTTTATCTAATAGACAAAGGGCCTTCAAGTTCCTTGGATGATGGTATTCCAGGAGGCATGGATAGGTAAAACGGTAAACTACTCCTTTTTAAAGTCTTTTGGTTGTGAGGCCTTTGTCCATATTAATAAAGAAAATAGAACAAAACTTGCAGCAAAATCAAAGAAATGTACCTTTATTGGATATGGTTTTAATGATTTTGGTTATCGCTTATATGATTATGAAAATCACAAAATCATTAGAAGCAGAGATGTAATATTCAATGAAAAGGTTTTGTATAAGGATCAGTTGCAGGAAAAGAAGCAAGAAAAATAAAACAAAGAATACACAGTTTTTGATGAGATCACAGAAAAAGTAAAGGTGCCTGAAAATAATAACAATGAACAGCGACAACAACAACAACCCCCACAACAGCAACAGGCACATCAAACACCTGAAAGTGGTGTCAGAAGATCTACCAGGATAAGTAGACCCCCTGAACGATACTCTCCTTCATTATATTATTTATTGCTGATTGATTCTGATGAACCCGAATGTTATGAAGAAGCAATGCAGGTTGAAACCAGGAAGAAGTGGAAACTAACCATGAAAGAAGAGATGGACTCCTTAATACATAACCAGACTTGGGACTTAGTCAGGTTGCCTGCAAGTAAAACAACATTGCAAAATAAATGGGTTTACAAGTTGAAGGAAGAAGATGGAGGAAAACAAAAGTACAAAGCTAGACTTGTGGTGAAGGGGTTTGCACAGAAGAAAGGTATTGACTTTGATGAAATATTTTCTCCTGTTGTTAAAATGACTTCAATCATAGCTATTTTAAGCCTTGTAGTAGCAGAAGATTTGCATCTTGAACAGTTAGGTGTAAAGACAGCCTTTCTCCATGGAGATTTGGAGGAAGAGATCTATATGTAGCAACCACAAGGATATGAGGTCAAAGGGAAGGAAAAATTAGTGTGCAAGTTGAAGAAGAGCTTGTATGGCTTAAAACAGGCTCTGAGGCAGTGGTATCTAAAATTTGACAGGTTTATGTCTGAACCAGGTTATACTAGATGTCACTCTAATCATTGTGTTTATCTGAAAAAGCAAAATGATGGCAGCTACATTATATTGTTATTATATGTAGATGGCATGCTTGTTGCAGAGTCTAACATGCAGGAAATAAATATGCTCAAAGGAAAATTGGCAAATTCATTTGCAATGAAGGATTTGGGAGCTGCAAAACAAATCCTTGGTATGAGAATAACTAGAGACAGGGAAAATCGCAAATTAACATTGTCTCAGAATGAGTACATACAAAAGGTGTTGAAAAGATTTAATATGCAGAAAGCAAAACCAGTTAGTACACCTTAGGCTAGCCATTTCAAACTTAGTAAGGAGATGTGCCCCAAGACCCAAGAATAAATGGATTATATGTCTAAAGTTCCATATGCATCAGCAGTTGGAAGCTTAATGTATGCAATGGTTTGCACAAGGCCTGATATTGCACATGTAGTGGGAGTTGTAAGCAGGTACATGAACAATCCAGGAAAAGAACATTGGATGGCAGTGAAATGGATTCTCAGATATTTAAGAGGTACCACAAATCAAGCATTATTCTTTGGTGGTTAAACATTACTCTACAGGGATATGTTGATGCAAATATGGGAGTTGATAGAGATAACAAGAGGAGCACTACAGGGTATGTATTTACTATAGGTGGAACAATTGTCAGTTGGGTTTCAAAAATGCAAAGTGTTGTTGCACTTTCAACAACGAAAGCAGTGTATGTTGCTGCTACAGAGGCTAGTAAAGAAATGATTTGGTTACAAAGGTTTATGGATGAATTGGGTAAGAAGCAAGAGATGGGAAGGTTATACAGTGATAGCCAGAGTGCCATTCTTCTTGCAAAGAACTCAGCATTTCATTCCAAGACTAAACACATACAGCTCAAGTACCATTTCATACGGTCAGTGTTGGAAGATGGACAGTTGAAGTTGGAAAAGATACACACTAGCCAAAATCCTAGAGATATGTTAACAAAAGTTGTAACCAGGGAGAAACTGAGATTCTGCTCAGTTTCAATTGGTCTTCAAGTATGATGATGAAGATGAGAAACAGCCTAATCCAAAGTGGAGTCCTTGTCCAGCAAATGAAATAGCGGTGGCGTTGCTACAATCAATCTCCAAGTGGGAGATTGTTGGGTATGGAGCCTGATTATCTTCTTTATGTGTCGTCGTGTTGGATCCCTGTCCTTAACAGGGCGTTGCGTTTAATCGCTATAGCTCCCTGGCGGGGGGTTTCGCAGGCAGCGCCCCGAAGCTAAAAACAGATGTAAAATTGCCTTGTAAAATATTGTAAATTCGTAGTCAATTTGAGTCATTCATTAGGCAGATGATCTGACGGTAGAAGTTATGTTTAATTTAGGGTTTTTTTTCCCTAAAAGGCAACCCCTCTGTTGTATGAGGGTATTATATTGTGGTTGTGTATTATGTGTATACTCTGAGCGAGAAATAGCAAGGGGGATTGTGTGAGAGAGTAGATGATATTACAGTGGACCTGTTGTAGGTTGTGTCTCTTCATTTTGTTGGATAATAAAAAGGAAGGACTTGTTGTTTCCGTGGACATAGCCCAAGTTGGGTGAACCACATATATCTATGTCTCTCTTGTTTAATATGTTATTTTTGTGTTTGTGTTTCCACATATTTTATGTGTTCCATCGCTCTGTAATATATAATTTTATAATAGTTGATTGGTGCTAGTTTGAATGGAACTAGAAAAGGGCGGGGCTGCTCAGTAGTGCCCCGATGCCTGTATTCGTGATGTCTTCACGCCAAATGGGGGGGGGAGAGGGGTCGGCCAAGTGTTTTATGATGGAGCTAGAGAATGGGTCGGTGGTTCAATATTGTGTTGTGATCGTTGGTTGGGCCAATAGATTTGTTTGTTGAAACGCACAGCACAGAGCCACAGTGAGCTAACGCGGGGATTTTAAAGAGTATATCAGGCCCAATTGTGGGTCACGCAGAGAGGAAACACAAAGAAAATGTAGAGCAAACTTGTCTGACACAAAGAATAAAGAAGGGGTTGTTGATTCACTGCCAAGAAGTCTCAGCCAATGGGAAGGAATATAGGGTCGCGTCGGTCTGCGACTACAAGTGAAATCAAACTGCAAGAGTTTGGCCTCTTGAGGGGTCGAGTCGAGGAGGACTAGCTAATTGGGACCAAGAGCTCAGCTCGATGGCCACAACAAAATAAATGGGCACTGTAGTTTTGTGGATGCCACAGGCTTGTGGTCTCGGCAGCGAAAAGGTCGATGGGCAGAGAGGAAAGGAAAGGTGGCGAGGTCGATGCCACATATCTTTGTTTTAAAAAATATATATAAAACAAGAAATTTTTATTTCCTCTGTTTTTCTTTTTTGGTAAAATAAAACCTAACTATCAAATAACTAGATGTAAACAAACTTTAATCTAAATAAACTAATGGCTTATCTATATTATAATTTATTTATTTATTTTTAATTTATTTAAATAAACCTAACACCTTGACAAGATCTATTCAATTTATGACAAAATTTGAATCTAAATATAAATAAATAAAAAATAAAACCCAAAAAGTAAACATTAAATAAAAAAAATAAAAAATAAAAATAATAATAAATAAATAAAAAATAAAAAATAAAAATTTAAAAAATTGGTATTGAGTTTTTGCGGGTATCTAAAGGCATAAGATATAATTCAGGGGGCACTTGCAAAAGATCAAAAAATAGGAAATTAGAATCAAATTGTTTCTTCTGTGAAATGAAAAATGGCGAGGAGAACCTTGAAAAGGGAAGGCGAGGAGAAAATGAATGTAAAGTTATATAAGCAGGTTTTCAAAAGGAAAAGAGATGAGTTCATGCAAACAAGGCGAAAAAGAGTTAATATATCTAGGCAAGAATAACCCAAAACTTTTTTGGCATGAACTTCAACCAAGGAAAAAGAAAATTGAAAATAATATTACAGCAAATCAGTGGTTTGACTATGCAAGACAACTCTATGAAAAAGAATTAGAGGTTGAGTCTCCTCCTAGGATCAACACAACTACAAAGCTTTTCACATTACAAGAGGTGGAGGCAAGAATTAAAAAGTTGAAAACAAGGAAGGCAAAGGACTTGGTTGAACTTCAAGCAGAATATCTAAAGTGGGGAATGAACATTCTAGCACCGCACATCATGGAAATATTCAACAACGTCATTGAGAAAGGATTCCCAAGGGATTGGACAACTAGTCTAGCAATACCCCTTTTTAAAAGTGGAGATATTAATAATCCTTCCAACTATAGCACCATTATGATCAATCCTTTGTTTGCAAATATTTTCAGCGGCATGGTAGAAAATAGAATCAGTAAGTGGGCAGAAGAAAAAGAAAAGAGGGCAAAAGGGCAAGCAGGTTTTAGGCCGAAGCATTCTACAGTAGATCATGGTATCACGCTGAGACACATTGTTGAAAAGGTTTGGGGGGACAAAGAAGAAGTATTTTGTTGCTTTGTTGACTTCAAAAAGGCATTTGACATGGACCCTAGAGATAAGTTGTGGCGTAGAATGGAAGAACTTGAAATTCCTTTGCAATATAGAGTTGTTGTCCATAGGCTTTATGCAGAGGCGAAAGTCAAAATTAGAACTCAGCGTGCATTTCAAAAAGTTTTAGAAGTGACATCGGAGTCCAGCAAGGCTGCCCTTTATCCCCTACCCTTTTTGGTTTATATATTAATAAATTGGAAGAGTGGTTAAATCTGCAAGGTGGGGATGGTGTTCGGTTGGGGGAGTTTGTGATAAAGCTTCTTCTATATGCTGATGATCTTGAATTGGTTACTAAATCAATCCATGGATTGCAGATGCACCTATATGCCCTTGAGCATTTTTGTAAAGCAGTGGGGATGCAAGTCAATACCAGTGAGATGAAAATAATGATTTTCTCTAATAAAAGGAAGCAAAGCCAACATACGCTATTCTTTCAAGGCAACATTCTTGAAGAAGTATATGAATACAAGTATCTCGGGATAGATTTCAACAACAAACTTAATTGGGAGGATCATAGAAAGAAAAGAATTTGAGGGTGGAAAGCATTATATGCACTTCAAAACAAATGTAGAGAGGTAGAGTTATGGAATTGGAAAATGATTTAAGTACTTTTTGGACTCCTAGTTTTTCCATTGATATTATATGGGTGTGAATTGTGGGCTAGCGGCATCCCTGTTTCAAAATGGAACAAATTGAGAAAATCCAAAAACACTTGATCATGAGCAAGTTCACAATAAAAATTTTGGTTCTTTATGAGATAATGTTGAGTGAAATAGGAGCAGCTCCCATCGAAGCAATTGCTATGGTACGTCTTATAAGGTTTTTAAAAATAATTGAGCAAATGGAATCAGCTAGATGGCCGAAAGTTATCTTCAATGAAGGCATGAGTGAAAAAAAGAAATCATGGATGAGACAAAACAACAAATGGATGCAAAAATGGAATATTTACCTCAATGCATGTCCCACAAATAGCAAGGAGTTAAAGAATTTTGTTATGGAGAAGTTTCGTAAGCGTATATGGGGAAAAACGTTGGGAAGAAAAAAGAAGTAATATGTCCAGGAATTCAACCTCACTAGTGATCTCCAACAAAAAGAGTACATTGGCGCTAGCATTTCGTGGAGAGAAAAGATTCTTATTGCTCAATTAAGAACTAACTCATTGTAGAAATTTCTGTTTCCCACCCCAGTTTTCAGTTTCTCCTTATTTCTCCATATAATTAAATGCCCATCCCCATAGCCATACATTCAACAAGCTAAAAAAATAAATATTTTCTGAAAACACAAATTCTGGAAATTTTCAAATGCTGGAAATTGCAGAAATAAAACTCAGCAAAATAAATCAGCCACACACAGAAAAATAGACACGCTAATTTTTGGTCAATGTGACCCTAGAAAAACCCCCTACAGCTCTTGGGGAAAACCAGTTCGAAAGCTCTTCTTATTTCTAGAAAATGCTTTTACAGTGAGAGAGAAATGCTCAGAAAAATTTCAGCAAGTAATAAATACAACTTATCTCGTTTTCCGTGCTTAACCACTGCCTCGAAAAATGTGTACACAGCAAAAACAGAAACAACAATAAATGATGTACGGCCTCCTCAAATTTCGTGCCCAGAATTTACAGCCTTAAATGTTGTTGTACGGACTGTCTCGAAAACTATGCAAACAGCAATAAATGTTGTATGGATTTCTCGATTTCTGTGCAGAGAAAACAGCAAAGCTGCCGTACGATTTTCTGCCTTGATTTCCGTGCACAAGTACAACAACTTACTGTACAAACTACCTTGAAAAACATGCCAGAAAATCAGCAACCTTCTCCTCGAAATCTGTGCCAAACCTTGCTATACGGACTTGCTGAAGTGCTGCCTCAGTTTGTGTGCCAAGTTCTGTCCTCCTCCTCCTCACTGCGCAGAAATCTCCTTTGCTCTCCTTCTCTCAATCTGCTCATGAAAGAATTACTGATCTTTTCCTCCTTTAACCTAACCCTAAATGACTTTTGGGAAATCCCTAAATCTAATGGCTGAAAAAGCTTTAGATCTAAGGCTGAGATTAAATGCTTATTTAAATCTCACTTTCTATTTTTTAATTCACCCCACTTTAATAAAGACCCACCTAGTCATTTATTTCCAAAGTCACTTTTCTTTTCTAATTTTACATTGACTTTATTAAAGTCACTTTAAAATTAGACTTTATTAACTTCATCATTTAAAGTCACTTTTAAATTAGATTTGACTTTATAACTTTATAAAGTCACTTTAGGAGAAAAATTAATTTTTTTGGACACTTTTCCCTAGGCCAAAGATCAAGGGAACCACCTGTCCTCTGGTAACCAAATTTCAACACTCCTCCTTACCGAGAAAGGTGTTCCTCACCACACCCATCTTGTCTCTGAAGTAGACATGCTTGCCCTATGGTAAGGCTTTGGTAAGAATATCTGCAACCTGCTCATCAGTGGAAATATACTCAAGCTTCACAACTCCCTTCTGAACATAGGCTCTGATGAAATGATATTTGATCCCGATATGCTTTGACTTGTCATGAAATATTGGATTCTCCGTGAGTTTAATGCAACTCTAACTATCACAGTATATCACTGAAGGTCTCGAAGGCTGACCAAATAAGCCAAACAACATCTTGCGAAGCCATATGGCCTCACAACTAGCTAGACTGGCTACCATGTACTCTGCTTCCGCTGAACTCAATGCTACTGACTGCTGCTTTCGGCTAAACCACGATACCACTGCCGAACCCAACCCAAAATAGCACCCTGAAGTGCTCTTCCTATCAGAAACACAACCTGCCCAATCAAAATCAGTGTAACCTGCCAATCTCACTCCATCCCCCTACCTATAATCCAGACCATAATCCATTGTCCCCTGCAAGTACCGCAAAATGTGTTTTGCAGCAACCCAGTGTACCCTCCTGGGCTCACACATGAACTGGCTCATCGTGTTGACTGCAAAACATATATCTAGTCTAGTGTTGACCAAATACATCAAGGAACCAATCAGTTGTCTATACAATGTGGGGTCCACCAACTTGGAATCCGAAGCGTGAAGCTTCTTCCAGTTGGTGATCATCGATGTCGACATGGGTCTACAATCCTCCATGTGGAATCTGCCAAGGATGTCCACAATATACTTCCCCTGCCCCAGGAAGAAATGCCCCTCCTCCTGCCACACCTCCAAACCCGAAAAGTAATGCATCAAGCCAATGTCCTTCATCTCAAACTCCGACGCAAGATCTCTCTTGCAGTGCTCTGTGAGTCTCTCTGCACCCGTAATGACCAAGTCATCCACATACAACACCAGAATGAGAGGCTCCTCACCTATCACAATAAAGTAAAGGTTCGGATCTGCATCACTCTTTGTGAAACGGAGTCTCAGTATGTATCTGTCTGGTGCAAAGCTCTAAGGAAACTTGCTTGAGTCATAAAGGAGCAACTATTGGTCTGCACACATGGGACTCCTTCCCATGCACCTCAAAGCCCTGTGGCTGCTCAATGTACACCTCCTCCTGTATGAAGCCATTGGGAAATGCGGTCTTCACATCCATCTGGTGGATCTTCCAACCCATCTCTGCTGCTATCGATATAATGGAGCGGATCGAAGTATATCGAGCCACGGGAGCGAAGATCTCCTCATAATCAACTCCCTCTACCTGGGAGAACCCTCTAGCCACAAACCTTGCTTTGAATTTCTCAATGCTGCCATCTGCAGCATGCTTTACCTTGTAAAGCCATCTGGAAGTAACCACGGATTTGCCCTCAGGCCTCAGCACCACCTCCCAAACATCATTCTTCATGATAGAAGAATACTCCTCCTTCATGGCCTCTCTCCAGACCTGCTGGCTAGCTGCCTCCTCATAGCTAGAAGGCTCAGAGTCTAAGATGTTGGCAACCATTGCCATATAGCTACAGAACCTATCAAGTGGTCTGCTCTCTCTGACCGGCCTCTTAGGCCCAGCAACAGATGTGGCCTCTCTCAAAGTATCCTAAAGCCACTTGGGCTTCCTCTTCCCTGAGCACACTTCTCCCACTGGAGAATGAAACTCCTCCTCATCACCACGAGCCTGAACTCATGACTGTCTGTCTGTTGTCCTCCTGCCTAAACCTGAACCTGTAGATGTTGAAGTACTGTGTGAACTGTCCATCAGTGGACTCCCTAGTGAACTGCTCTGCATGCTATCCGAAGCACCACCCCTCTGACTCTGTGAGCCACTGCTCACTGACGGACCTGATACCGTACTCGATGTACCTCTGGATCCTCTTGATCCCTGCCCACTGGATCCCTACGACTGACTCAGTTGCTCCTGAGGGTCTGGCTGATCCAGATATTCTAACTCCCGTGACCTCCTGAAAGCTCTGTCCTCCTCGAACTTCACATCCCGCCTGATAACAACTCTTCTCTGTGCAGGAATATAAATCCGAAAGGCCTTCGAGGTCTCACTGTAGCCCACAAAGACGCCTTTCTCTCCGGTAGGCTCTAGTTTGGTCCTCTTCTCCTTGGGTACGTAGGATTATGCAATACACCCAAAGATACAAAGATAACCAACATCAGGCTTCTTCCCAGAAAAAGCCTCCTCTAGAGTCACATGCCCCAAGGCACGATGCAAACTCCTGTTCTGCAAATATACAGTAGTGTTACAGGCCTCTGCCCACAAAAACAATGGTAACCCCTGATCATTTAGCATGGCTTTGGCAAACCCTCCAATAGATCTGTTCTTCCTCTCCGCAACCCCGTTCTGCTGGGGGTTGTAAGGAACAGTGAAGTCCCTCCTAATGCCTGCCTCCGCACAATAATCAACAAACTCGCCAAAGGTGTACTCTCCTCCATTGTCCGACCTCAGGGACTTGATCTTTCGACCTGTCTGAGTCTCCACAAGAGCTCTGAACTCCTGAAACTGCTTGAAGACCTCACTCTTGGTCTTCAAGAAATAAATCCAAGTCCTCTTGAAGACCTCACTCTTGGTCTTCAAAAAATAAATCCAAGTCCTCCTGGAGTGATCATCAATGAATAATACATAATACTCATATCCACTCAAGGAAACATGAGACATCCGACCGCTCACATCGGAATGAATCAAATCAAGTATTCCAGTCGATCTGTTGTCACTGCTGGGAAAAGGAGATTTGGAAAACTTGCCCATAGCACATCCTCTGCATGTATCAAAGTGATCAGTACTGAAATCTGGCACACCTGTAGTGATCTCCTGCAATGTCCTCAAGGCTCCATGATACATGTGCCCCATCCTGAGGTGCCAAATCTCACACAGATCTGAACTGCTAGCTCTGCTGCCGGTACTACTGCTCAATGCCAAAAGGGGTTGAAATGCAAACTTGTACACCTTTGCATGGCATACACCTATTACTCTAGCTGAATCAGCTAGAGCGCCCCTGGGATATATCAGCACCTGTCCTCTCCTGAACAATATCTCATATCCTTTATCCTCCAATGCTAAGACGAATATGAGGTTCTTCCTCATCCCTGGCACAAATAGAACATCTGACACCTTCAAGGGAGGTTTGGGTTCCCTGTTAAATGTCAAAGTCCCCACACCGACTGCTCTAACAACGCTGTCATCTCCGAGTACTACCTCTATATCAGTGCCAGTCTCTGAAAGCTCTAAGAAGTACTCACGGACTCCTGTCATATAACGTGAAGCCCCACTGTCAACATACCAGATACCTGAAGATGCTCCGCTAGTGGAGGGAAATGCACACTCCCTCTCAACCTCCATGGCAGGTGATCCTGCACTAGTGGACTCACAAGCAATGAACCCAAACTCCCAGTCAAAGCTATCCGTAAAGTCCTCTATCTCTACTGATGCTGCCATGCTCTGGTTCGTCCCCTTCTTCTTCTTCTTCTCCGGACACACAATTGCATGATGTCCCATCTTCTGACAATTCCAACACTTCACCTTGGAATAGTCCTTCTGCGTGTTCCCCTGTTTACCTTTACCTTTGCCTTTGCCCCCACCACTGCTTGTGGAAGCTTGCTTCTTTCCCTTGCCTTTCTTGCCTCCTGCCAACAGTGCTACATCCTCATCCTACTCAACTGATTTGGCTACCCCAAGCTGGCTCTTTCTGATTTCTGTCTGTATGCAATCATCCCAGAACCTCTCCCAAGAGGGAAAGGTCTCACGTGTACAAACCCCATCAGCAAAGTTCAGCCATGAACTAGGGAGGCCATTCACTGCAATCCGCACCAACTCAGTGGGTGGAATGACCTCTCCAACTGTTGTCAATGCATCTCTCACATTAGTAATCTTTGTGAGATATCCAGCTACACTATCAGTCTTACCCATTTTAATGGTCTTCAGCTTCTCCCTTAGAACCATTTTCCTGTTCTCATTGGTACTTTGGAAGAGATTGGTCAATGTTGTCTACATCTCATGAGCATATCTCTTTCCTCTCACATGAGGAATGCAATGGTCTTTGATTCCATCTAGAATCAGTCTCTTACCCTTGTTATTCTTTTTATTAAAGGCTGCCCACTGAACGGCATCAGTAGGCACATTAACAGGGTTCTGTGTCGTATGCACCATGATATCTCAGACTTCTGCTTCCTCAAAGATGCTCTGCATTCTCTCCTTCCATACGTTGTAGTTATTATGCCCATCCAACCTATCCTCCACCTTCAAGCCCAAAGACATGCTTGTTGTCCTAATAAACTGAAAATAACATTGTTGTAGTAAAGGTAATGATTTATGTGTGAAAAATCAGCTTGCTGTAATTTCTGTGTGAAAAAAACAGCTTGCTGTAATTTTTCTTCTTGCTGTCCCAAACTGCACTTTTCAGCAAAATAGCTTTGATACCATGTAGAAATTTATGTTTCTCACCCCAGTTTTCAGTTTCTCCTTATTTCTCCATATAGTTAAATGCCCACTCCCATAGCCATATATTCAACAAGCTGAAAAAATAAATATTTTCTGAAAACACAAATTCTGGAAATTTTCAAATGCTAGAAATTGCAGAAATAAAACTCAGCAAAATAAATCAGCCACACACAGAAAAATAGACACGTTGATTTTTGGTCAATGTGACCCCGGAAAAACCCCCTATAACTCTTAGAGAAAACCAATTCGAAAACTCTTCTTATTTCTGGAAAATGCTTTTACAGTGAGAGAAATACTCAAAAAAAATTCAGCAAGTAATAAATACAACTTATCTCGTTTTTCGTGCTTAACCACCACCTCGAAAAACGTGTACACAGCAAAAACAAAAACAACAATAAATGTTGTACGACCTCCTCGAATTCTGTGCCCAGAATTTGCAGACTTAAATGTTATTGTACGAACTGCCTTGAAAACTGTGCAAACAACAATAAATGTTGTTGTACAGATTTCTCAATTTCCGTGCAAAGAAACGACAAAGCTGCTGTACGGTTTTTTGCCTCGATTTCTATGCACAAGTACATCAACTTACCGTACGGACTGCCTTGAAAAACGTGCCAGAAAATCAGCAACCTTATCCTCGAAATCTGTGCCAAACCTTGCTGTACAGACTTGCTGAAGTGCTGCCTCGGTTTGTGTGCTAAGTTCTGTCCTCCTTCTCCTCATTGCCCAGAGATCTCCTTTGCTCTCCTTCTCTCCTTCTCTCAATCTGCTCATGAAAGAATTACTGATATTTTCCTCCTTTTCCTCCTTTAACCTAACCCTAAGTGACTTTTGGGGAATTCCTAACCCTCTCCTTCTCTCCTTCTCTCAATCTGCTCATGAAAGAATTACTGATATTTTCCTCCTTTTCCTCCTTTAACCTAACCCTAAGTGACTTTTGGGGAATTCCTAAATCCAATGGCTGAAAAAGCTTTAGATCTAGGGCTGAGATTAAATGTTCATTTAAATCTCACTTTCTATTTTTTAATTCACCCCACTTTAATAAAGACCCACTTAGTCATTTATTTCCAAAGTCACTTTTCCTTTCTAATTTTACATTGACTTTATTAAAGTCACTTTAAAATTACACTTCAGTAACTTTATCATTTAAAGTCACTTTTAAATTAGATTTGACTTTATAACTTTATAAAGTCACTTTAAGAGAAAAATTAAATTCTTTTGGACACTTTTCCCTACGCCAAAGATCAAAGCCTTAGGGAACCACCTGTCCTCCGGTAACCAAATTTCAACACTCACATCAACTTTGGTGTGAAACGAGACAGTGGAAGAGACCTAAAGAAGCTTGAAAAGAACGGGTGTGTACTTTTTGCACTTCTGGGGCAGTGGTATCGGAAAAGCATTTCATTTTGGAATGTGATGCTTTCAGAGACATCAGGGACAGTTATGGCAGGATGTTAGCATCAATTCTGTGGCATTGTCTTTTCGGTGAGGGGATTATTAGAAGGTTGGGTTAGCTCATCATCAATTTGAGTGAGAAAATGATTGAATTGCAAAAGGCAAAAAACAAAGACGTTGGTAGTCCCATAGACTATTTTTAGTCTCGTGGGCATTAGAATATCATTCATTCATTCATATTTGCATCTTGTTTACTTTCCATGGATGCAATTTCTCCTCAACCTTCTTTAGTGGTTGGATGATAGCCTTCACCTCTAACCATCATCTCACTTGTATCTGCAATATGGTTGTTAGGATTTTGTTTAGCAGTTGTGCTCTTTTTGTCTGCCACTATTGACTTTTTATAGATCTGCAATTTCCTTTTCTCTTTGTTGTTTTTGCTCAAGCTCATACTCCAACTCGCTCTATCAACTTTGTGAAGTTTTTGTTATGGAGTTGTCTACCGACACAACAGAATAGCCCAAAAGGCAGGTTTTTTTTGCCGAAATTTGGGAAAAAACAAATTCAAAAAATCAGATAGTTGGAGTGTTTGAATTGTATTTTTGATAGTGGAAATGGATTCAAATTTCAGCACCATCAAAAACCTTTAGGGCACCCAAAATATTGAAGTTTAATGACTGTAACCCAGATTTTCAAAAATCTTTGTCAGAATTTTTCATAATTTTACCGGAATTTCTGGGTTATTCTATGAGTTTTTTTAGACTACAGCTTCTGTTATAATCTTCAAATACCTTATTAATCTTTAAAAATGTGCAAGAATTCAGCATTCACTCACCTTTGTCAAATTTCTGTTATAATCTTTAAATACCTTGTTACAGTCTATGTGCAAGAATTTGCAATCACCCTCTTTATTGATAAAAGTAATTCCTGCTGCAGCATTCCTCTAGTAAACTCTCAAGATTGGCAAAAATAAAATAAAAAATAAAAAAACAACTAGCTCTAATACTACTTACCACTGTAATATCACTCTCAAAGAAATTACCCTTGAGATGAAATTATGATTACAGTATATTTTTATAACAATATTACCATACTTCTTCACTCTATAAAATAGTGATGAGTTGATTGCAAGTATAAACAAAGAACTCAAACAGCAGTTAGTTCCACCGGCAAACACTATAAAGTAGGTTCAATTCATCAACAAATAACAGACTTACAAATTCCACAATTTCCCAACAGGGATATCAACGTTAATGTAGTGTCTAGACTCTAGGCATCAGAATTGTAGCTATCGCCCCGTTGCCACAGAGTCACACCAGCATGCCTTGCTGCTGACCGGCGATGACAATTCCGCCACTGCTATCTCAATCGGCACCCTAATTTACTTCTAGATTTTTGTTTCAGCAAGCCGCAGTCTTAAACCCTTCAACATAGCCTCCCGAGCCGCTGGTCCTCCCGGATTTGCCGTATGCCCACTCGTTGGAAGCTAAACCAGTCTCAAGCAACCTGCTGCTCTTCGCTACCAAACCCGTTGCCTACCTTCCAGCTCTTGCTGCCTCAAGATATTCGGCTCTAGCCTTCACTAGCCTCAGGAAGTTGGTCTTACACCAGTCGCTGCCACAGAGTGTTGGTTCCAGCTTCGCTGTAGGTTAGCTCCGCCACAGGCATCCCAATACCTTCGCTAACCACAGACAACAACTGGCTACACTTTGTTTTGTCCTCGCTGCCACAGAATTTACAGAATTGAGATACCAGTCCGTACTTGCCTCAGAAAAATAGTTATTGCCACAGAAAAGATGATCGTCCAGCCAAGAAGAAATACAGGGATTGGCTAGGTGGAACCTTTCACCACCTAAATCAATAAAAAAAAATTAGCCCCGCCACAGGCAGTCCACTGCCTTCGCTAACCACAGACAACAACTGGCTTCTCTTTGTTTTGTCCTCGCTGCCACAGAATCGAGATACCAGTCCGTACTTGCCTCAGAAAAATAATTATTGCCACAGAAAAGATGATCGTCCAGCCAAGAAGAAATAGGTGGAACCTTTCACCACCTAAATCAATAAAAAAACTTTTAGAAGCTTACAATAAGAAGGATAACAACACCATGATGCCCTCCGAATGAATCTGAATCTTCTCTCTCTTTTTTATATAGATTTCTATTATAAATTTGCATGACCGTAATCACGCTAAGAGGAGATTAAAAAAATGAATCTTCTCTCTCTTTTTTATATAGATTTTTATTATAAATTTGCATGATGGTAATCACCTTAAGATGAGATAATAAGAGAAGATAAAAAAGTGGGTGTTATAAAAATTCAAAAATGTTATGTGGACAAAAACAAGTAAACAAAAAAATATTATGTTAAAGAATTCAATTATTGTTGGAAGCATGATGATAAAGAATATTTGAGTTTCTCAATGAAGGGAAAGGCTAAACTTTAATTGAGACTAGCTCCCATCATGTAAAATGTAAAATTGACAGATGGATGATCCCTAAAGAAAATTGGGAAAAATGAACTCGCATTTTTTTGCAGCAAGAGTGTTAGAAACAGAAACAGAATGACATTTTTTCAAAGAATGTATAGCCTATGAAGATATTCACTATCAATTTGATAACAACCTAAAGATGAACAGTCTCAATGAACTTTTTAAAGAAACAAAAATTCAGAAAACAACTAATTTTTACTCAAAATCCATAACAGCAGAGAGTGAACATGGAAAATACTTTGAATACAGATTAAGTTGCTATTGGCTGGTCCCTTAAACAATTAAGTTGCTATTAACTAGTCCATTAAACCACAGGATGTCATTAAAAATCAATCAATCAATCAAATTTAATTTTGAGGGATTAACAAGTATTTGCCCCAAATTAACTATCATTATCGAATAATAGTTTCCCATTTACAAATGACTATAGCCTATCCGATTAAATAGGCTACTACTTACTCCCTTGGGCAATTTCATTTGAAGAGAACATTAAATTAAATAATCTGAAAGACATCTTAGTTCAATCTTCAATAATGTAAGTGTTCAATCTGATTTGCATCACCCTCTATTTGAAGGTAGATTTCCAGTTGATTCCTCTAAGATAATCTAGGGCTTAAAGACTGACATCACCTTGTCTTTGTTATTTCGCTACAAAAGTAGAAAACAACTGAACTCAATCAATTGATTGGACATCCTTACTACCTTAATTTTATCTGGAGCTTTCTCACTGCGTTAATCCAAAATTCTATTGCAGTTTTCCATTCTTGTTTCACACAGTTTGGGGGTTTCAATTTCCAGAAAGAATGAAGAAATCTGTGTATAAACTTCTGAAAAATAAATCTGCTGCTGAACTGAGAAAAAATTGTATATAGAGTTTCTAAAAATTCTCTCTATATCTACCATGAGTTCTGAAAATTATTCAAAATAAATTCCAGCGTTATATTTCATTCAAAATAGTAAATACCTCCAAGTCTCCAAACTTTAAGAAAGCCCGACTCTGTTGTTGCTGGGTGTGAAAACTGAAAAAGTCAAAAAGATAAGTACATTTGTCTAGGATTTCAGTCCTTCAAAAATATCATATTCATAATTCCTTATGATACCAGTAAAACATTTTAAAATTTTGTTTCTCGATTTTTCAAGTTGTTGTGCATATACCTCCTGAAAATGTTACGAACAACTAACAAGCCAAACACTTCGGTAAATCTCCCTTATTTTAAAGAAATTATTCTGAACGGAAAAATTACCTCTGCTCTGTCTTCTGACTTTGATTCTGGTTGATCCCACTGAGTGACGTCTTCTTTTCAATTAGTTTAGGGCAATAACGCCCGAGTCAGAGCAGAAAATCTACTGGAAACGTTAGAGCGCTTCTGTTAGGGTAGATTGCTCCAACTCCACATAAAACTTCTGTAAACGCCTCTGCAAATATTTCGGGCTACAAGAGGAATCATAATGCAGCTTTATATTAAAAAGAAAAAAAACCATTCTGTCACATATACTCTTAGTAGCAAAAATATTGTCTGCAATTGTCCTACGCATGAATCGTCGTTAAGGATTTCTCTACTGCGCAGATGGTAAAACGAGTTATTCTTCTCTAATCTAATGGTCGTGTGGGCTTCCTCTCTTCCCGTTAGCTTGCGGTTTTTTTTCTTCTTTAATTGGCATTGTAAGTCTTTTACATTTCTACATTGTAAGTCTTTTACATTTCTACATAAATAAGAGATATTTTAAGTCCATTATATTAAATATCATTTTTGGGATTTACCTCTGTTAAGTATGTCATTTATTTATGACCATTTTCATGAGAAATAGTTCTCATGAAACGTCAACGCAATTTCTATTAAATCCTTGAACCCTACCGCAGATGGTTCCTCCGTGATCGAGAGCTCTAGTAATGAATGTGTCTCTACGCTTTTCGATGGGTGGAGTTCCAGCGTTTCTTCGCAGCGGCAAATAACTTTGGAGAACAACGCAGGTTTAAACTCAATGGGTTCCTCGATCCCCGCTGCAGATGGTTCCTCCACGACCGAAACTGAAAAATCTGATGTTGACAGCGTCTTATTGCCGTGGTCTTCATTTGATAGCGTGAACAGGTTCGGTCCGTGTTCTTTTTTGAGTAATGGTAAAACCGTTAATAACGCAGGTAGGTTTAGTGATAGTGTTAGTTCGAATATTAACAATTTTAATTTTAATGTGGGAGCAGAGATTAGTCTTATTACTAATAATAATAGTGATAATGATAGCACCATTGATAATATGATTAATAATTGTAGTCCTATTAATAAAAATAGTAACACCATTAATAATAATCATAATATATATATAAATAATAAAATTAATGTTAATAATAACCATATTCCAATTGATATAGATAATAAAAATAGTTCTAATTTTAATTATATTGATGATATAAACAATAATGATATTTTTAATATTGATATTGATTTTAGTAAAGATAATAACATTATTAATAACAATATTAGTATTATTAATATCAATAGGGTGATTAATAAAGATAGTAATAATAATAAAGTTAACAATACTTGGAAGAATAATATTAACATTGGTGATAGTTATAATATTAATAATATTGGTAAGAATAATTATAACAATAATATTAATATTAGCAATAATAATATTAATAATATCTTTAGTAGTAATAACAATAAAAATAGTAATAATAGTAATAAATATAATAAAAGAGTTATTAATCTCTCTAGTTTCTCTTTTGATTTCTCTGTTTTTTCTTTATTAAGTAAGGGCCTTAATTTCGCTCTTGCTCCTAGAAAAATTCCTCGTGATGATATTATTTGTAGTATTGAATATGGTATTAAAGATTTTTCGGAAAGCTTGCAGGATGTCATTAGGCAGGATTGTGCGGTGGCTCTTAAGAAAGCTAAGCCTCCGAGGAGCAATGTTAGCAAAGCTGAATTTATGGCTCTTAAAGCCCTTAATCAAAACCCTGATATTGTTGTCCTCAAGGCTAATAAGGGTGGCGCTACGGTTATCCTGAATAAGGAAGATTATAGAGCTAAGATGCTTGACCATCTTTGTAATAGTGGGAGTTATAAGAAGCTCTCTAAGAACCCTATTAATAAAGTCTCGAAGATTGTGGCCAATGCTATTAAATCTAGTTGCACAGTGGGTTCCATGAGCTCAAAGCTTATTGAAAATAATCCTGTCACCCCTAGGATTTATGGGCTCCCCAAGATTCATAAAGATGGTGTTCCTATCAGACCCATTGTTAATACTATTGGTGGGCCCACTTATCTCCTAGCTAAGTATTTAGCCCGCAAGCTTAAGCCTCTTGTTGGTCAAACAGATTCTTTTGTGAAAGATTCTGCTTCTTTTGTTCATGAGTTAAAAAGCTGGGTTTGCGAACCTACTGACTCTATGGTTAGTTTTGATGTTGTTTCTCTCTACACGAACATTCCTATCATGGAGGCAGTAGAAGTTATCAAGCGCATCACTGATCCTGATACTGCTAATTTGGTGGAAATTTGCCTCACTTCTACCTTTTTTAGTTTTGAAGGAGAGTTTTATGAGCAAACCTGTGGTGTCGCCATGGGTTCCCCGCTCTCGCCAGTGGTGGCCAACCTATTTATGGAAGATTTTGAATCTAGATCTTTAGCGTCTGCTCCCTTAAAACCCAAGGTTTGGAAGCGGTTTGTAGATGATACTTTCATCAATTGGTCTCATGGACAGGAAGAATTAAAGGCATTTCATCAGCACTTGAATAATCAATCTGATTCCATTAAGTTCACTATGGAAACGGAGAATGAGGGGAGCCTTCCTTTCCTTGATGTTCTCATCTCTAGAAATAATAATGGCTCTTTCTCGCATCGTGTTTTTCGGAAAAAGACGCACACTGAGCAGTATCTTCACTCTGGTTCTCATCATTTTCCTGCTCAAAAAATTGGAGTCCTAAACACTTTAGCTGCGAGAGCTCTTGGAATTTCTGATGATGATCATTTAGACGAGGAAAAGGCCCATCTCCTTAAGGTCTTCGAAGAAAATGGGTATAGTAGGAGTCAAGGTTTGAAGGCTTTCATGAAGGCGAGCAAAGGTCCTAGGCAGAAAATGTTGATGGATGATGTTATTGGTAAAGTTCATTTACCTTTTATTCAAGGTACTACTGACAAGATCGCTCAGATTTTAAGGAAGCATAAGATCTCATCTTCTTTTAAACCTTTAAACACCATTCGGAGCTCCCTTAAATCGGTTAAGGACAAGTTGGACCCTAAAAGCATGAAAGGTGTTTATTTGATCCCGTGCTCTTGTGGGACTCCCTACATTGGTGAAACTGGTCGATCGATTAATAAGAGGATCCAGGAGCATTCTGCGGATATTAGACTTGGTAGAACCAAGTCCTCAGCGCTAGCGGAACATACAGAGAAGACGAAGCATCATATTTGTTTGGAAGACGCTAGAGTCCTTGCTAGGGTGGATCATTTCCATCACCGGAAATTTAGGGAGGCGTTAGAGATTGAGAAGAGGCCTTGTACGTTGAATAGGGATGATGGATGGAAGGTTAGCAGGTGCTGGATTCCATCTCTTCACTTCTTGTAAAGGTCCTTCCTTTCTTTTGTACTTTTATTTTTATGTTTTTATCCTATTATTATTAGTATATGATTTGATATTTATAATTTATTTTATTATTATTCTTGTTCTAGTTTTGATTTTATTTATTAATGTTTTTCTTTATTAATTTTTGGTTATTTCCTTATTTTTATATTTTTATTAAAATATTATATATATATATATATATATTTTTTTTACACTCAAAAATTTTATTTCTAATTTTATGTATTTATTAGGATTTTATTTATTAATTTACTTTTTGGTAATTTATTTATTTATTTACTTATTTTTATTTATTTATTTATATCTTTATTTTATTTTATATATAATTTAATTCAATTTAATTTAATTATTTAATTATTTATTTATTTGTTTATTTTTAATCCTAATTTTATGTATTTGTTAGTATTTTATTTATTAATTTACTTATTTATTTATTTGTATTTATTTATTTATATTTTATTTTATTTTATATTTAATTTAATTAATTATTTATTTATTTATTTATTTTTATCCTAATTGAACGTTATTGTTTTTATAGATTAATTTCGTTTATGTGGACTTTGACTTTTATTGGATTTTTGTTTTTATTTTATTTTTATCTATTTATTTATTTATTTTTTTGGGGTCATTTTAGTTTTTGGTTTTGGTTTTATATTATTTTTAGTTTTGACTAGCATTTTTAGGGGTGGGTTTGTTATGTTTTCTGTTTTTATTTCTATTTTTATTTTTGACCGGTTAATTTTGATTTTAACCGTTCTTGGGTTTTGACCGTTGCTTCTCTCCTCATGGTATAAATAGGTGTGTCTGATCAGCCATTCTTCATTATCCTGATGATGAACTACAGTTGGTAGTTCGAAACGCGTCGGTCCTAAAATTCTCATGTGATTTCCCGGAAGATTTATAATCTAATAAGTTCTCATGATTTTTGAATAGTCCATTTAGCACTCACTGCATCGAGTAATGCTCATACCACTGAAGAAATTAATTTATGTTTTTCTTTTTTTAATTTATAATTTGTAATCATATACATAATGAACCAACTCACTGCCCATATCAAATAAATACTAATAGTTACCTCTAAAAGTGCAAAGATACATCGGAGGAGGTCGTTCATCTCATCAAGATTTGGGAAGATTTGTCTTTCATTGTTGTGCTTGAAGTAGCAATTTTGTCTTGTGGTTATGCATACAACATCCTAAATGAATTATCACCAAAATTTCCTTAATGTTAAATTTCCTATTTAGAATGTTCAAATAATTTATTAATGCTATATTGTAGTTGTAATAGGCTATGAAAGCTATATTTTAGTTGTAATAGGCTAGCAAAGTTATTTAGACAGAAAATGAAAAGCTTGGCATGGATGTTTTGGTGGAAAACAACTATTTGTAAAATTGTCAACATTCTACCAGAAACTCAACTCGACTTTGCAGGCTCTCTTGGTATTTCAATGCCAATTTCTAATTTTCTAGTGTCTCATATTTTATTTCTCTAGTAACAATAGCATGCTTGAGTTGCTGCATAATGGAATTATTCTACATTTGTGTTAGAAGACTCTTTAAACAAATAAAATTATATTTATTATTAATGCATTAAATAAATAAAATTGGACTTCCAATTTTATTTATTTTGTTGTCAGTACACAGGACTCAATTTTAACAGCTATATGATATTCAAGTCCTTGGATGCATTATTCCTTGGTAAACCAGATATTAAAATGTCATTGTTGTTGTTGTTTTTCAAATGTCATTGCTTTTGTTGTTTTTGTGTGTACACAACGCTTTAAATAAATAAAATTGGACAAAAAATTCTATTAGAAGAGAAATTAAGCTTACTATTTTTCAAAAAAACACTCATCTGCTTAGTAAATGTATTGTTGATCTTGGTACTTTGGAAAGCTTTGAATCATATGCCAAGATGTCTTGCTACAGACCACGAGAAATCAGTGTTTGACCACTAATGACATGATTAATCCAATTTTTCAAACCCTTTATTTCATGGGTTGAAGACTATTGTTGATCATTACTTATCATATCAATTAAACTTTTTCCAATATTCTCAAGAACCTATTCTTCAACAACCCGTACACCATCATGTGTATTAGCACCCAGATAATCTATCAAAGTGAATATTAAAGATGATCATAAACAAAATTATCAACTAGCCTACTATTCCAATTCTCTTGAGTGAACATTTCATTACATAATACCAATAAATAAATAAACAGCAACGCACCCACATTCCAAAGTTCTATTGACAAATACTCGACATAGCCATCTTTCAGAGAAATTTAAAGAAACATAAAACCAGTGAAAATAACATTCTATCAGAACACAAGAGAAAATATAAAGCGAAAGCCCTCGAAATCTCGCATCCCATTACCAAGGGCCATCAAATCAATCTTGCAGGCTTTATAAAACATAAAAATATTATCATAAAAACAAATTGGATCTTAGCCTAGCGCAATCATTCAGGCTTTGCGTCCTGCTTCAATTGCTTCTTTATAATTCTAGGAACTGAACATTATAGACTTTTACTATGACTTTATACTTCAAAATTTTAAATTCAAGATTTTCTTTCCTGATTCTCTAAGCTTTTTAGCTTTTTAAACTTTTAAAGAAAATAATCAAATTAAAAAATTTATATACTCAAAATTAATTTCCATTTCGTGTGCTGCAATTTCCATTTCACGTACTAGTTTCCAATTAGTTTCAGCTGGCTTGCAATTAGTTTCCATTTCTATTAACAATCAAATTAAAAATTTTCTATACTCAAAATTAATTCCCATTTCATGTGCTACAATTTCCATTTCACGTATTAGTTTCCAATTAGTTTCAAGTTGGCTTGCAATTAGTTTCCATTTCTAACACTACACAAATCCAACGGTGGACAATGTGACAGTTGTTTACTTGAATCAACAGCAGAAAATAAAAAGGTCGACTATGGTGAGGGTGGAATTATTCAAAAGTAAATACCTTCGGTGTAATTATGAAAAAAATTCATAATTAAAATTCTTATTTATTAAATGAGAGAAAAATCTAGAGATTTGTCAATAGGATAATGTAGAACTTTTTTGACAATGCTACTAAAATTATGTAATATTTAATTGGGTGATATTTAATGGATATGAATTTAAAGTTTTTTTTTATTTATTTTATTAATCATATAAATATTAAATTTATTCACTAATTAATTATAATGTTTAATAATTTTCCCAAAAAAATTAATAATATAAAAAATATATTTCTATCTTTACTGCTTTCCTCCAAAATGAATCTCTACTAATTTAATAATATATAAAATAAATTTCTGATGATGGCCTATATAGGTCACTCTCTACTTAAATGATGAAATAGGTGTTGTCACAACATACCATCCACACTCTTTAAAATGATGAAATAGGTGTTGTCATAACATACCATCCATACTCATTAAAATGACCTTTGAATTACCCTTTCCAATTTTTAGACTGAAATATATTCCAAAAGCGGAAGATTTATATTTTCATAATCATAAGCACAGAAGGTAGAAATGAGAAACGCATGAGCTTCTGAGGTACTTCCCGCGGAGACATCGTAAGTCCTTAAGCTTCCCTCCACTGAGAAAACTGAAGCCTCTCTCTAAGAATCTCAACCATTGTGTGAACTTCCACCTTGGTATTCAGTTTGAGTAGTTGATCTAGCATTGCAATGGTACTAGAAATAGTCTTCATCACTGAAGACTCTAAATGATTACAAGAATTTTGTATACCACTTCCATTTTCTAATTCTCCTACAAAGGATTGATAAGAGAAGAATGTTGTTGGTTCCCAACATTTTCTGGCAGAGAAAAAGATAAATCCACTCTGTTATCAGATGCCATCTGAAGCTTGGTCCTACATCATTATCTTTACCAGTTGGAGAAGGTTTTGAGTTGTTATTTAACAACTCGCTCCCAATTTTCTTATGTGAGATCTCACACTCTGTTCAAAAAAAAAAAAAAATGTCACCATTGTCTTGACTAACCGTGAAATGTTATCCAAAGAATGAATATTCAATGATACCCTAATATTACCATCCTCTGTCTTGTCAACTCCATCCCTTCCACCGGATTTCTCAACAAAGGCATCTATGTCTTTCTCGGAATTAGCAGACTTGAAGCTCTCCCGACGACTTCCATCCAAGGCTTCATCTTTTGATGAATGAGAGTTGTCAGGGAAACTCACACTCTCTTCTTCATCAGATTCCACTTCCTTTAAAAAATAAGTTGTGCCAGTGCTATCCAAATATAGGGGAAAATCCGCTTTAACACCATTGACCATCATAGTAACAATTGCCTCGTTGTGTTTGAGAATACCTTAGAACGTGTCGTATCTCACATACCAAGGTGTGCTCTTAAAATTCCCATGTTGTTGGTACACAACAATTGTGTCTACAACATCGCCGAAAGGTTGGAATGGACTAGATACAAAAGAAATGTAATCGTTGATCTTGCCAACAGCATACATGTTGTCTAATTATGGAATTTCTAAGTTTTGTGATTGTGTATTCAGAGTTTAAAGAGCAAAACTATAATTGAACCGTTATTGGGGTAAAATCTAAACCCCGCATTATATATAAATACAAAAACCTTAATAAACAGGTAACCTTGTTTGTTTGACCAGGACTCCAAACAAACTTTTCCACAACCGGTTGGATGGTTTCTCAGTTCGAAGAGTCTGCAACACTTAATAAAACATTAAAGATAATTCCGAGTCAATACAACATAAGGGTTTATAACTCCCAAGCAAGAAAAATGAAATAATTAAAAGGCAAACAAGTCTTGGAATTGAATTTAATTCAAATTTCCATCAAATTATTATTATTATTATTGTTATAAAATAAATAAAGAAAGTATTTTTAACGTCCACGAGGCTAAAAATAGCCTATGGGACATATTGCTTCTCCATTTGGCTCTTGTATTCGGCCCTTTTCTTGTGGAGTTTTATAATAAACACTCCGAGCTTCTCGACAAACTCTTCGCTGAATAGACTATCCCAAGAGCTAGTTGCCATAATACCTGCATAGTTTTCCCTGTTGTCTTTGAAGGCCTCACATTCTAAAATGAAATGTATTTTTGTTTCCAATTTTCTGGAAGAGAAAAAAATACATACTCTTTCCTCCCACATTTCTTTTAGCCTTTTCTAGCGCCATGTTTCACAACGGAGTTTATGAGAATTAGTCCTTAATTGAGCAATAATAATTTTAGATCTCTAAGAAATATTGGCCCCTATGTACACTTTTTGTTGATGATTATGATTGGGGTTAAACTCTTCTATGTAATACTTCTTCTTTTTCCCTAGCTCTTTCTCCCAAGTACGTTTGTGGAACTTATCCATAGCAAAAGTTTTTATCTTTTTACTGTCTGTAGGACACATGCTCAAGCAAATACCCCATTTACTAAACCATTTGTTATTTTTCCACATCCAAGTCTTCTTTCTTTTGCACAATCAGTCATTAAACACAACCTTAGGCCATCTAGCCTCTTCCATTTGCTCAATTTTTTTCAAATACCTTATGACTCGCACCATACCAATTGCTTCAATAGGAGCAACCCTTGTTTCACTTAACAAGGTAGCATAAGGAACTACACTTTTAATTTTGAATTTTTTTGTAATCAAACGCTTCTGAATTTTCTCAATTTGTTTCCACTGCATCTCTGTTGTGTTTTTGGCCCACAGTTCACAACCATAGAGAATCACTAGAAGCCCAAAAATAGTTAGAGTGGTTTTCCAGTGCCACAGCTCTGCCTCTCTACACCTGTTTTGAAGAACATAACATTCTTTCCAACCCCCCAAAGTTCTTTTCTTTCTACAACCATCCCAACTTAAACTTCCGTTGAAGTCAATTCCGAGGTATTTGTAGTCTGCAACTTCTTCCAGAATGTTTCCTTCAAAGTAAAATTTATGTTGGTTATTTATCTGAAAATGGAACTATTTGTAATGCTATGCAAAGTATCCATTCTCATATAATTTAGTGTGCAAAGTGTTCTCCATGACTTGCAGGTTAAAAAAAGTAGTTTTGGTTTGATTCTAAGTTTTATGTGTGAGAATTTGTTAATTAAATTTACTGTTTAACATATCACAGCAGAAATACACAGCAAGTAAAATTCACCATAACATAACACAACAAATTTTTGAGGCAGTTCACCCCTCCTAAGCTACATCTGTCGGTCCAAGGCTCCCCAATGGCATGTCCTTGCTCTATTAATTTGCTCAAAATGGTTACACAATGAAAAATATGCCTAAACAAGAAGAAAAAAACTGTAAATTCGACTTCAGAAGATAGAAAATAGTTATAAATGGATTTCGTTTCACCTTAAACAGTGAAATATAACCCAATGCAATGCCTTCTCCCTGATGGCTCCTTCCTCTTCCCTGAAGCAAAATATACTATAGATGACCTCTGTTTTCTCTGAAACTTGTCCCAAACTCTTCAGAATGCTGAAGAAACCCAAAATTGACTAAAATTTCATCTTGTTTGGTCGAAAATTGAGAGAGTTATGACTTCTGCAACAAAAATGCCCTATGTCCCCCAAAAATCCCACTAAAAGTGGGAGAACTCCAGTTAACTCCACTATTTTGGCAATTTCCACCTGATTAGGTGGACCGCCAACGGAACCACCGGATTAAACTGGTAGTTAAGTTAAATTTTTGGTGTAATTGGTCACATTTCGGACCTCCGCCTAAGCCGCCTCCTAAACTGCGCCTTATCTAAACATTAAATTCCATGTTTGCACTGGCCATGTGCCCATCCGAACCACACGATTATCGTTGACGGTTATGTTTTAATACTGCCCCTAGTCACTGCGTAAGGGCACATGAAGACGAGGCTAGCTCTGAGGGCTAGCCCCTTCCATTTTCTCTGTCGATTCAAATGTTTTAAGCGCCAAGTCCTTAGTTGGAGGTTTCATGCGGATAGGAGCTGGCTCCTGAGGGGCTGGTCCCCAATTCCTCTGCCTGAATCAACACGCTGACGACCCAAATACAAGTTCACACCCGCCCGAACATTCAACCAGCTGCCTATAGCGTGCCGGTCGGGTCCTTTTGCCCAAACAATCGGGTCAGGGGTTCAAGACCCATACCCACCAAAATTTTATGTATGCCTTTTCAACCAATGGATTAGGGCCACGTGGAAGCCTCCAAGAAGGCCACGTGGCACCCAATGATAGGTCCAAAATTTAGTAATAAAAATTAACTTTGCCCATATATTTTTTTTTTGAAAAAATGGCTAAGTCAATTTAATTAAAATGTCCTGTTTTGGAGTTCATTGGAAGATTTCAAACCTCAGTAACTTTCACATACGACCTCGGTTTTGAGAACCGTTCATGGCGCCAGAATCACAATGATGAGGCCTTTCCAGTCGTTCAAATTGCAACCATTTCTGAGCACTTCCATTTTTTATCGTTTTCTTAACTTGGACATGATCTCTTGATCACACCTCCCCAATGGGAAGCTTTTTGACCCCAAAAGCTCTCTGAACTATAGAAATTGAATATGAGGAGATTGATTCTCCACTCTTCCAACCTTGAACCACTGAAATCTCCCTGATTTCATCAAATTGAGCTTCTCATAAAAAGACAAATTCTTCCTTGAATCTGTTGACTGACTATTGCTACCTTGACTGTGTCATGCTGCAAATTTTTGAAACTTGCAGAACAACAACTGAAATTTGCAGAAATCATATTGTTCCTACAATGATCTACCTTCAAAGGAGACTTAAAATGAGATTCATGTTGCCAACTGTCCTCATGGTGAATTTTTGCCAAATGAGCCATGTACTTGTGTCGATTCCCGACCAAGTTTTCTCACCATATTACCCTGCCATTATGAAACCAGCATTGATCCATGCTAAACTTTGTGCCCTCTTTGCTTGCATGCTTTACCCTCTCTTGGATTTTTGCACCACTTTGCACTGACACTTTGTTTTCTGCACCAATCGACACCAAAGAAATTTGTTGCAACTTCTTGTCATCTTCTTCCAAAGACGATCTGCTTTCAGACTGAAACATCTCATCATTTACATCAGCAATAACATGAAAAGGATTATGTACAGATTATTTTTACTTAATCATCAACAAAGTCAAATTTTAACTTGCATTGACAAGCCTTTTCAATTGCCCTGCATTCACTAAAGAAAATTCTAGCTTTTTCCGATGTGCTCTCACAATAAGCTCCTTGCCATCCTTGAATAAATGATACTTGTTCTCATGGCGATGGAAGATTGATTTCCTGTCATATAAGTAAGGACTACCCAACACCACACCTGTAATGTTAAGCAGTACCAAATCTAATTCAACCATGTCAATATAATGAGTTGTTATGGCGAAGCGCAACATGCACTTCCTTGAAACTTGTAAATTAGCATCCTTGCAAATCCATCCAAGTGGATATGGATTTGGATGTGGAATGGTATCAAGTTACAACTTCTTGACTAAGTCTTCTAAGATGAGATTCGCTTGTGACCCACTGTCAAATAGTGTGTCTATCTTTGTGTGTTTGGAAATTATCCTCACATGAAACAGCTCAATCCTCCTCTCTTCATTTGGAGCTTCCATGTGATAGTTTGAAATGCTAAAACTTGGATTTGTTTCATTTACAATCTCTTTCCCCTTTATGTTCTTTAGTGCCATAGCTATGCTTTTAGTTTCATCTCCTGATTCAGACCCTAAGTCTTGTTCAGCTATTGCAACCATCTTGCCTTTTTCTTTGGCCTTATCTTTGGTTTTGAATTTTTATGGTTTCAACTCCGGATGAAGTTTCCAACAATGGTCTTCATCATTGATTGTTTTGGAATAGTTTTTACAAAAGAATTTTCCCTTCTCTTTCCTAGAGTTTGCATTTCTCTTTCTCCCTTTGCCTTTAAATTCACTATCCTCATTCCCATCAAAATATTGTTTACCTCTAGCCTCTAAATGTGTGGTTTGGACACAAACCTCGTCTAGACTAGTAGGATTGAACATAAGGATAGTATGTATAAGATAGTTGTGTAAACCACCTATATATTTCAGCAAAGTTTCTTAGCTATGCAAATCAATTCCTAGTAAAAGAGCCCTTCTTCTAAACTCTTGGGTGTAATCTTGTCCATTTTGTCCCTTAAGTTGTCTAAAACTTTGCCAATTCATGGTAGCCTTTTGTAAATGAGCTATGGATAAAATTGCTTTTTAATTGCAGAAATAAAATTAGCCCATGATAAAGTGATCTTACCATGTTTTCTAATCTCATCCTTGGTTTGGGCTTCCCACCATATCAATGCTGCACCATCCATTCTCAAAGAGGCTAACTGAATCTTGGTGTCATCATCATGAAGGTTCTGTATCCTTAAGTAAACCTCCAACTGCCTTATCCAATTGTCAAGTTTTTTCTGCATTGACTTCACCATTAAACATAGGCAACTCAAACTTAACATCAAGCTTTAAAAATGAACTTTTACCAGTGTTCTTAGACTTGTGAGATTGGTTCACTAAAGTTGAGGATGACGATGTAGAGGAAGAGGATGAAGACGGGGATGGTGGATCACCATTTCCTTCGTGTCCTTTCTTTGAGTTGTCATCACTTTTCTTTCCTCCTGAAGAACCATCTCCTTCCTTGTGGTGTTTCGACCCTTCTCCTTCAAGCCTTTCATTCCTTTCTTGGTAGAGTATCCTCACCATCTCAGTCATGTCCATGAACACCTTTCGAAACATCCATTCTTTTTCTTTGGGATCAATGTCTTCAGGAACTTCTCCTTCTCTTGAAGACATGCTTAAGACTTCTTCTGTGGCTATTGGAGGTGAATTAGAAGGTGGATTTAACGGCACTCTGGCCCTCATTGGTTGAGGATTATTTTGAGCTCTAACCAATTGTCTTTCCCCTCTCTTGAGCTTAAGCCTAGTAAGCATCAAAACTTGCAAACAGTCAACTATATCTTTGCACAAGAACAAATGCAGAGTAAAACTCTAGCTCTTGTACCAACTGATCTGAAAATGGAACTATTTGTAATGTTATGCAAAGTATCCATTCTCATATAATTTAGTGTGCAAAGTGTTCTCCATGACTTGCAGGTTAAAAAAAGTAGTTTTGGTTTGATTCTGATTTTTATGTGTAAGGATTTGTTAATTAAATTTATTGTTTAACATATCATAGCAGAAATACACAACAAGTAAAATTCACCATAACATAACACAACAAATTGTTAAGGCAGTTCACCTCACCTGGGCTACGTCTATCGGTCCAAGGCTCCCCAATGGCATGTCCTTGCTCTATTAATTTGCTCAAAATGGTTACATAGTGAAAAATATGCCTAAAAAAGAAAAAACAACTATAAATTCGACTTCAGAAGATAGAAAATATCTAGAAATGGATTTTGTTTCACCTTAAACAGTGAAATACAACCCAATGCAGTGCCTTCACCATGATGGCCATAATGGCTCCTTCCTCTTCCCTGAAGAAAAATTTGTTTTAGATCACCTCTGTTAACTCTAAAACCTGTCCCAAACTCTTTATAATGTTGAATAAACCCAAAATTGACTAAAATTTCATCTTGTTTGGTCAAAAATTGAGAGAGTTATGATTTCTGCAACAAAAATGCCCTATGTCCCCCAAAAACCACACTAAAAGTGGGAGAACTCCAGTTAACTCCACTATTTTAGAAATTTCCGCCTGATTAGGTGGACCGTTAGCTGAACCACCAGATCAAACTGGCAGTTAAGTTAAATGTTTGGTGTAAGTGGTCACATTGCGGACCTTCGCCTAAGCCGCCTCCAAAACCGTGCCTTATCCAAACATTAAATTCCATGTTTGCGTTGGCCATGTGCCCATCCGAACCGCACGGTTATCATTGATGGTTATGGTTTAATACTGCCCTTGGTCACCGCATAAGGGCACATGAAGACGGGGCTAGATCTGATGGCTAGCCCCTTCCATTTTCTCTGTCAGTTCAAATGTTTTAAGCGCCAGGTCCTTAGTTGGAGGTTTTATGCGGATATGAGCTGGCTCCTAAGGGGCTGGTCCCCAATTCCTCCACCCGACTCAACACGCCGACGACCCGACTACAAGTTCACACCCGCCCGAACGTTCAACCAACTGCCTATAACGTGTCGTTCGGGTCCTTCTGCCCGAATAGTCGGGTCGGGGGTTCAAGACCTATACCCACCAAACTTTTATGTATGCCTTTTCAACCAATGGCATGGGGCCACGTGGCACCCACTGATAGGTCCAAAATTTAGTAATAAAAATTGACTTTTCCCATTTTATTTTTTTTGAAAAAATGGCTAAGTCAATTTAATTAAAAAGTCATGTTTTGGAGTTCATTGGACGATTTCAAACCTCAGTAACTTTCACATACGACCTCGGTTTTGAGAACCGTTCACAGCGCCAGAATCGCAGCAACAAGGCCTTTCCAGTCATTCAGATTGCAACCATTTTTGAGAATTTTCTTAACTTGGACATGATCTCTTGATCAGTTATGCTTTCTTTTGTTAGAGAAAACCATTACTTTCGTTTTGCTAATATTGACTTGCATCCCCACCCTTCTACAAAAATGCTCAAGGGAACGTACGTGATCTTGCAAACCAAGAGCCGATTTAACAATCAGTAAAAGGTCATATGTGTATGAAAGTAATCTTATAACGAACTTGCCCAAATGGATACCATCATCCCCTTGCAAATTTAGCCACTCTTCAAGCTTGTCAATATATAAACCAAAAAGGGTAGGAGAAAATGGGCAACCTTGCTTGACCCTAATATTGCTTCTAAAACTTTCAGAAATGCCTGTTGAAGTTCTAATTTTTACTTTCACCTCTTCATACAGTGTATGCACAGCTTCTCTCAAATGCCTGGGAACCCCAAGTTCCTCCATGAACTGTGTCAAAGGCTTTTCTGATCAACAAAGCAACAAAAGACTTCTTCCTTTTTTTCCCAAACTTTTTCAATGAAGTGCCTTAAAGTTATACAATGATCAAATGTGGAATGTTTAGGTCTAAAACCTGCTTGCCCTTTAGCATGTTTATCTCTTTCTTCTGCCCACGAAGCTTTGTTGTCTAGATTGCATACGAAGCTTTGCTGCCTGGATCTACGTGGATTGCATACGAAGCTTTGTTGCGTTAACTCTTACGAAGCTTTGCTACCTGTATTAACGTGCAAGAGAGGAGAACGCGAGGTTGAGAGAAGATCTATGGATCTGTGCTTGCAATTTTTAATCTCTGATTGCCCGCGTGGACAGTTGAGACCCTGGACTGTGGGATCATGCTAAGAAGCATGTGTTACCCCAGTCATCATTGTCCTGGATGCTAGCTGAGTTTTGTAACATTTGTAATCTGCTAGGAGAAATCGTAGCAGGAGAATCCACGATGGATGTTGCAGTGTTTTTTATTGGAGCACGTAGGGTTGGAGGTCCGAGGATTTAACTTTAAAAAGGGGAAGCCATAAACCGTTTCAAAAAGGTTAGCTCGGCCATTGCGCATTTCCTGAGGGATTTAAAGGGGTTGTCTTGAAACAGAAGGTAATCGGATGGTAGGTCGAATTCCATATTAAAAAGAGTAAAGGTCGAGCTTGAACTAAGAGTTGGACCTTTTGTTAAATTTAGTTATTTTACTTTGTTTACTCGGGATCTCCATTTTTTTTATTGAGTATTTGCTATTTACAGTTTGTGGCTGGTATCCAATTATTAAATAATTTCATGTTTTGAAAAGGGGGTTTTTATCAAATTATTAATTTGATTTAAAAAGTTAAAATAACTATGGCAAAAACCCAAAGTGCTCGGTTTGAGATCGAGAAGTTTAATGGGAGGAATAACTTCGAAATTTGGAAAGTCAAGATGCACGATTTACTCATACAACAAGGTGTGGCGATGGCACTTTTGGGAAAATCCAAACAACCTCTCGCCATGACAGATGACGAATGGAGTGATATCGATGATAGAGCACTAAGCGGCATACGATTGTGTTTGGCGGATGATGTTTTATTTAACATCATGTCAGAGAAAACAATTGTTGGTTTATGGACAAAGTTAGAAAAAATGTACATGATGAAATCCTTAACTAACAAGATTATTCTGAAAAGACAGTTGTACAGCTTGCGCATGAAGGAAGGTACATCAATAACTGATCATTTGAATACCTTTAATACTCTCTTGGTGCAGTTAGATAACATAGAAGTAAAATTTGATTCAGAAGATAAAGTTGTAACTTTATTATGCTCTTTGCCCGAGTCATGGGATCATTTTGTTACTTCTATAAGTCTTAGTTCATCAGAAACCCTTGAATTTGATGATGTTGTTGGAGCTATGCTGTCTGAAGAATCCAGGAAAAGGTCAAATTTAAAAACCTCTACATCAGAAGCAATGATGGTTAGAGTTCGATCTAAAGAAAAACGCTTCAGTCAGAAAAACAACTCTCGGTCAAAATCGAAAGGGAAGAAGAGTAAGCTAAAATGTTGGTTTTGCGGAAAATCGGGACATTTGAAGAAGGACTGTTGGAAGAGACAGCAAACATCCAAAGGAAAATCTTCAACAGAAAATAAAGAGGCAAACACGACAGATACATGTTCAGGTTCGGTATCCAATTCAGGTATAAGTGATGAAGTTCTATCAATTAATTTGCTAAATCGTGATCAACATTGGATGTTAGATTCTGGTGCGTCCAATCACATGTGCATTCATAAAGAGTGGTTTAAATCTTATAAGTCAATTAATGATGGAGTAGTTTACATGGGCAATGATGTCTCATGTAATGTTGTGGGAATTGGAAGCATCCAGATTAAAATGTTTGATGGGACAAATAAAATCTTAACTGATGTAAGACATGTGTCTGAACTTAGGAAAAATCTTATTTCTCTAGGAGTGTTAGACACAAATGGATATAAAACTTTTATTCAAGGTGGAGTAATGAAAATTTACAAAGGAATCCTATTAGTAATGAAAGCAAAGAAGATTGGAAATCTTTTTCAGTTAGAAGGAAGAACAAAGTCAGATCATGCTTCTCCTGTATCTGAAAACGACAGTGATTCTATTCGACTATGGCATCAACGGTTGGGCCATATGAGCGAAAGAGGTTTAAAAATCTTATCTGATCGTATGTTACCTCCTAGTTTAAAATATTATAAGTTAGATTTCTGCAAACATTGTATATATGGGAAACAAAACAAGCAGAAATTTAAAACTGGAAAACATACTAGTAAAGGAATCCTTGATTATATCCATTCTGATGTTTGGGGTCCATCTCCTACAACCTCATATGGAGGATCATCATATTTTGTATCTTTTATAGATTATTTCTCTAGAAAAGTATGGGTCTACATGTTAAAAAGAAAGTCTGATGTATTCACAATTTTCAAGCAGTTTAGAGCATTAGTAGAAAATATCACTGGAAGAACCATTAAATGTTTAAGAACTGACAATGGTGGTAAGTTTACTTCAAAGGCATTTGATAATTATTGCAAGGAAGTTGGGATCGAAAGACATAGAACTACTGCTTATACTCCTCAACAAAATGGAGTTGTTGAACGCATGAAAAAGACTCTTTTAGAAAGAACAAGAAGTATGCTGAGTAACGCCAATTTGCAAAAGGAATTATGGACAGAAGCATTATCTACGACTTTTTATTTGATAAATCGATCACCATCAACTGCAATAGGATGCAAAATTCCTCAAGAGGTATGGAAAGGCCATCCTTGTGATTATTCTAAACTGAAAGTTTTTGGTTGTGATGCATATGCTCTAATTCCAAAACATCAGCGTTCTAAATTAGATCCTAAATCAAAAAGATATATCTTTGTTGGATATGGTGATGGGATTAAGGGATATAGGTTGTGGGATCCTACTACTCACAAGATCATCATTAACAGAGATGTTAAATTCAATGAATCTTCACTTGATAATCCAGATGTAGACAATAAATTGAAACAGGATAATGCACCTAAGTTTCAACATATTCAGTTTGAAACCAGTTCAAATACCGATGATAGTAAAGATGAACAAGTTTTAGATGAAGATCATGAAGAAGTTCCTACAGATAATAATCAGCAAATTTTGGAAGAACCAGAAACATCCTTAAGGAGGTCCACGAGAATCAGACATCCTCCTAAAAGGTATGATGATTATGTTACTTCAATTGCTTTAACCGCCAATGATGATGAACCTTTATGCTATCAGGAAGTTGTAGAAGGTTCTAACAGTGATAAGTGGAAAGAAGCTATGAAGGATGAGATGAAGGCATTAGACAAAAATGCCACATGGGATCTGGTAGATCTTCCTAAAGACAGAAAAACTGTAGGATGTAAATGGGTTTACAAATTGAAAAGGGGTGGTGATGATAAAGAAGATAGGTACAAAGCGAGGCTGGTTGCGAAAGGTTTTTCTCAAAAAACAGGAATTGACTTTCATGAGATATTTTCACCAATTGTTAAAATTGTTTCAATTCGGATTGTCTTAGCATTAGTTGTTTTACTTGATTTAGAATTACAACAACTAGATGTTAAGACTGCATTCTTACATGGCGATTTAGATGAAGAGATTTATATGGAACAACCTGAAGGGTTTGTTCAAAATCACAACAAGAAATTTTTCTGCAGGCTCAAGAAATCATTGTGTGGTCCGAAGCAGTCGCCGAGACAATGGTACAAGAAATTTGATTCTTTCATGATGAGTCAAAATTATATGAGAAGTGAATATGATCATTGTGTTTACTTTGAGAAATTAAGTAATGGCATATTCATTATCTTAGTATTATATGTTGACGATATGCTTTTAGCAAGCAAAAGCATAACTGAGATCAACAGGGTAAAGGCTCATATCGCTAGGACGTTTGATATGAAAGATCTAGGAGCAGCAAGACAGATTTTGGGCATGGAGATTTTCAGAAATAGGAGCAATGGTAAGTTGTGGATATCACAACAGAAGTATATTGAAACAATACTCTTAAGGTTTGGTATGAACAATGTGAAGCCAGTTTCAGTCCCTTTAGCTTCATAGTTTAAGCTTTCTTCAAATTTATGTCCTAATACAAATGAAGAAAAGCAATATATGTCTCGAATACCTTATGCCAATGCAATAGGAAGTTTGATGTATGCGATGGTCTGTACACGACCAGATATTTCACATGCAGTTGGGGTTGTCAGTAGGTATATGGAAAATCCATGGAAAGAACACTGGGCAGCAGTGAAATGGGTGCTTCGGTATCTGAGAGGCACAAGTGATTATTGTATCACTTATAACGGAAGTAGGGAATTTGTTTGCGGATTTGTTGATTCCGATTTTGTAGGTGATTTGGATAAGAGAAGGTCAACTTCAGGATATGTCTTTACTCTTGCAGGTGGAGCTATTAGTTGGATGTCAAAGCTACAAAACGTTGTTGCTTTATCCACTACGGAAACATAATACATAGCTGCTTCACATGCTTGCAAAGAAGTGGTTTGGTTGAAAGGTTTGTTTGGTGAGTTTGGTAGGTTGCAAGACAACATAAAGTTATTTTGTACACTTGGCTAAAAATCCAGCCTATCATAGTAAATCAAAGCATACACCTATAAAGTACCATTTTGTAAAATAGGTTATCACAGAACAGGGAGTCCCTTTTGAAAAAGTGCATGCAAAGGAAAACTGTGCAGACATGTTCACGAAACCAGTTTTATTAGAGAAGCTACGATGGTGTCTGGCTTCTCTTGGCTTGCAGAGAAAATAAAAATAAAGAAACAAGGTATCAGGCTAATTATTGTCAAGGTGGAGATTGTTGAGATTTTGTATGCCAACAATAGTTGTTTGTTGCAAAATTGATTGCATCAAATCCTGATGGGGAGATATTCTATCCTATTTTGTTGTGATAGAATTAATTATTCAATTTCTTCTCTCATCTATAAATTGTAAGCCTGTAGAGGCAAAATGTGAGGTGTGAGGAAGAGGAAGTGCATATGAGCAAATCTGCTGTTGTAATCTCCTGTTGAGTAGTAAGATTGCCGGTACCTCTGTTTGGTGGATGTAGCCCAGATTGGTTGGGTGAACAACGTTAATTATTGTCTTCATGTTTAATTGTTGTGTGTGTGATTATTTTGTTTTCTGCTATGCTTATTTCGTACAACTTGGACAACAGCATTCCAAAGAACCCAGAAACTGTTTGTGGAAATTTCATTCGATTCATGACTTATTAAAATAATTAATTATTTTAATGAAGACCCTAAGTCTAAACTTAGGGAAATGAAATAATTAAGGGGTATTAATAAGTCAGAGTGTGAATCTTCTATAAAACATGGATCAAGTCAAGTTTTAATCTTAGCCATTAATTAATCTTCTAATTTGGGTCGTTGGTTCTCCAACGAGAAGATTATAAAAGAAGGCTTGAGGGTCATTTGGAAAATAACCCGGGCATACACTCAGTACCTGAAGGAGATCGATTCTGAAGTAAGATAATTCGATTTCAGTGGGAGAGTTGCAGGGTGAAGAGTTTGCAGAAGCAGAAGGAGAAGGGATTTAGAAGTGATCGAGGTCTGGGACGGAGGGAAGCAGTGGGCCACTGGAGGCAAATTAAGGCTGCAACGCAGAGAACCCACCAATTCCCTACGCAGACTTACGCAGTCTAGTGTTGGGACTACATAGTGAAACATGTAGGCAGGCACAGGAGACAGCAGAGGTTGATCAGGGTGTCAGAGAATTGTTCGAGAAAGCCGAGAATTTTGTCTCAAGTGTTTCAGAATTTATTTGCCAGCTATTTCCTCGTAAAGATATCATTTGCACCGGTTTTCCCACATTGGGTTTTTCCAGGGACATTTGTCCAAAAATAATTGTGTACATGTGATTGATTCTTGTGCTTATGTCATTTACTTTTCATTTCTCTACATATATATTTGTGAACGTGCAGTAGTATTTATTTCTATATTTTCCAGAATATTTTTGAAAAATAACTTATTGAAATAATAAGTAGGAGGAATAAATCTATCACTGCAACTGTATAGATTTCAAATTGAAAATTTCACATGGTATTAGAGACAGAGATGAGTAACAAGAAGGGAGAATCGACTAGTGAACGGAAGTCTTCTGTTGCAGCAACAACGCAGAAGGGTTCACGTAGTTCTCCAGGGAGGGAAAGAAGCATGACAGAATAGATGGATCACAATGTCTCTGTTTTGGCACCCAGACTTGAGGAAGAATTTTCTTGCGTATCAAGCACGACTTCATCTAATGTCTGGTATATTGACAGTGGAGCCTATACTCACATGACTGGAGTACGGGACTGTTTTTCCGACTACCAAGAGGATCAGATGAATTTTAAAATAACCATGGGTAATAAAGCTAAATGCACTCTTGTCGGGAGAGGTACTATATTTTTTCAGATCGAGGCTGGAAATAAGATCCATGCCACTAATGTGCTACATGCGCCTGGGTTAGGGATGAACTTTCTCTCAGTGTCTCAACTTCAAAACCGAGGTTATGACGTCTACTTTATTGGCAATAGAATATACGTCAAACACCCCAGTTGGAAGAAGAAGGCACAGATCGGGATAAGAGGCTACAAACTTTACAAGTTGCAGCTTGACTCCCTAATGGCACTGGTCAACAGCGCAAATGAAATAGACCTGAATGAGCTATGGAACAGAAGAATGGGGCATTTGCATCATGGGGCGCTACGAATTCTCTAGAAGAATGTCACGGGTGTTTCAGAGCTAAGCACTAAAAGAGATGACGTCTGCAAGGGGTGCGTATTGGGAACATATGCCAAAGCAGCATATCATATAAGCAACAATAGGACCAAGGGTGCATTGGACTTGATACACTCAGACATCTGTGGACCGATGTCTATTAGAGCTCTTAGTGGTGCCGATTACTTCGTCACCTTCATTGATGACCATTCCAAGAAAACTTGGATCTAATTTTTGAAGACCAAGGATGAAGTCTTCAGTTGGTTTAAAGAGTTTAAGGCTCTGGTTGAAAATCTGACAGGGAAGTGGATCAAGGTATTGTGATCAGACAATGGTGGTGAATACATAGATAAGGAATTCACTAGATTCTGTGCAAGGGAAGGCATAAAAAAAAAGTGGACAACTCCATACAATCTAGAGTAGAATGGTGTGGCAGAAAGGAAAAACAGGAATATTGTTGAAGCAACAAGGGCGAGGTTTTATAACCAAGACATGCCCAAATTCTCGTGGGCTAAAGCATGTAATACAGTTGTATACATTCAGAACATGACTCCTCACGCTGCATTGGGAAATATCATGCCGGAAAGTGTCTTCACTGGCAATAAGCCTGAAGTGAGTCACTTTAGGGTCTTCGGCAGTACAACTTACTATCATGTACCCAGTGAAAAGAGGAAGAAGTTGGAGTTGACTGTAGAAAAAGGGTATTTGGTAGGATACATTGAGAATGCAAAGGCATATCGCATCTACATTCTTGAGAGTAGGAAATTCATGGTGCGAAGGGATGTGAAGTTCATGGAGGAGAAGGCCTTCAGAAGATCCCGCGAGCTGCCTTCTATTACGCAGTCTGAGGAGGAGCCTTTGGTTCAGCCCCAACAACCAGTAGTAGGAAGTTCAGTTTCCTCTCCAAGGCATAATCCAAGGGACATGTCTCCCAAGGATGTGTAAGAGGGAGAGCCGGTAAATCCACCCACCACCAAAGGAAGAAAGAGTATAAATATTTGACAGATTCTGAAGGATGCAGAAGACTTTGTCAGAAACCCTCGAAATGAGAAGAGACAATGTAAGCAGCGTCAAAGGTATCAAGCCTTGGTTTCTCAAGTCGAATAACCTTCCAGTTTTAGGGAAGCAGCTTAGCACCAGGTGTGGGTTGATGAAATGGTGGAAGAGTACAGTTCCATCATGACAAATGATGTCTGGGAAGTGGTCCCCAGACCTCAGGAGAGATATGTTGTAGGATCCAAATGGATCTACAAGATCAAGTATGCTGCGGAGTGTAGCATCGAGAAATTTAAAGCCAGGTTTGTGGCTAAAGGGTATGCTCAGAAGTAAAGGATTGACTATGAAGAAACCTTCGCCCCAGTAGCCAGGTACACCTCTATCAGATCCGTGATATCCCTTGTTATGCAGATGGGATGGGAAATTCACCAGATGGACGTCAAGATGACATTCTTGAACGGGGTAATAGAGGAAGAGGTGTATATAGAACAACCGGAGGGCTTCGAGACACATGATCAGAAGACTCATGTATGCATATTAAAGAAAGTGTTTTATAGACTAAAGCAAGCTCCTAGATCCAGGTATGGTCGAATTTACAGCTACCTGCACAAGATAGGATTCGTCAAGAGTGACACAGATCCCAACCTCTACTATCTGAGACTAGGGAGTGATCCATTGATACTGGTGTTGTATGTAGATGATCTATTTTTGATAGGATCATTAAGGCTCATCATAGGCTGCAAGAAGAATTTGGCTGAAGAATTTGACATGAAGGATCTTGGACGAATGCACTATTTTCTGGGGTTGGAGGTTTGGCAGCAAAATGGGGATCTTTCTTGGTCAAGGGAGATACACTACAAATATTTTGAAGAGATTTCAGATGGAGGATTGTAGACCCATGAAAACTCCAATGATCACTAACTGGAAGAAAATTGACACATCCAAAGATGATGAGGCTGATCCTACATTATATAGGAAACTAATAGGATCGTTGATGTATATAGTAAATACAAGGCCAAACATTTGTTATGTTGTAAATACCCTCATTCAGTTCATGGTGGAACCAAAGAGGGTTCATTGGGCAGAAGCAAGCATGTTCTCAGGTACCTTCAAGGGATAGTCGAGCTTGGATTGAAGTACACTCATAGAAATGATGTCAGGTTGAGTGGTTTCACCTATGCAGATTGAGCTGGAAGTCAGTAGATCGGAAGAGTATCAGTGGGTACTGTTTTAGTCTAGGACCAAGAATGACTTCCTGGTGCAGTAAGAAACGTAAGTCCGTAGTGCTGAGCTCAGAAAAAGTAGAGTATATGGCAGCCAGCATAGCTTTGTGCGAGGCCACATGGCTTCGAAAATTGTTAGTGAACCTACTCAAGGAGAAAATGGAAGTGACCAACATCTTATGCGATAATTAGAGTTGCATCAAGTTATCTGAAAATCCTGTGTTTCATGATAGGTCGAAACATATTGACATCAGGTGTCACTTCATCAGGGATTGTGTACAACATGGAGCTGTTCAATTGCAGTACACTCCAGCAGGAGAACAGGTGGCAGACATCCTCACAAAAGCTCTAGGGAAGACTAAGTTTGTCTACTTCAGAGAGAAGATGGGGATGATGAATAATCCCTTCCAGTATCAGGAATGGGTAGAATCAGTATTGAGAGAGAGATGTGGTATAGATGTAGCAGTGACAGTGGTAGTGTCAAAGGCAGTAGTACAGAGGACAATAACGCAACATATGAGGGGCAGCGTCCAGAGATCAACAGCGCAGAGGGTGCTTCAAAAGCAGAGCAACAAGTAGCAGGCATATTGTTGGAACACCTTCTCGCTACGAGGGAGTGTTGATTTTTTTAGCATCCGAAAGTGTTATGAGTCTCAAACTTTGCAGGGAGGCTTGGACAACAGCATTCCAAAGAACCCAAAAACCGTTTATGGAAATTCCACTCGGTTCATGACTTATTAAAATCATTGTTTATTTAATGAAGACCCTAAGTCTAAACTTAGGGAAATTAAATAATTAACGAGTATTAATAAGTCAGATTTTGAATATTCTAGAAAACATGGATCAAGTCAAGTTTTAATCTTAGCCATTGATTAAGGTAATCATCGCTAGTTATCCAACGTGGAGATTATAAAATAAGGCTTGAGGGTCATTTGGAAAATAAGCTGGGCATACACTCAGTACCTGAAGGAGATCGATTATGAAGTAAGAGAATTTGATTTTAGTGGGAGAGTTGCAGGGCGAAGAGTTTGCAGAAGCAGAAGGAGGAGGGAGTCAAAAGTGATCGAGGTTAGGGATGGAGGGAAGGAGTGGGCGACTGGAGGCAGCGTCAGGCTGCAGCGCAGAGAACCCATGCAGTCCCTACGTAGACTTACGCAGTCCAGCGCCGGGACTGCACAGTGAAACACGCAGACAGGCACAGGAGACAACAAAGGTTGATCACAGTGTCAGAGAATTGTCTGAAAGAGCTGGGAATTTTGTCTCAGGTGTTTTAGAATTTATCTGCCAGTTATTTCCTTGTAAAGATATCATTTTCTAAAGCATTAATAAAACCCTCATATGTTGCACCAGTTTTCCCGCATTGGGTTTTTCCAGGGACATTTGTCCAGAAAAAATTGAGTACATGTGATTGATTCTTGTGCTTATGTCATTTATTATTCATTTCTCTGCATATATATTTGTGAATGTTGCAGTACTAGTAGTATTTATTTTGATATTTTCTAGAGGATTTCTGAAAAATAACTTGTTGAAATAATAAGTAGGAGGAATAAATCTATCACTGCAACTGTATAGATTTCAAATTGAAAATTTCACAATCACCACTCTTGAAAAGAGGCATTGCCATACTAGTTGTCCAATCTATGGGAAAGCCTTGTTCTATGATGTTGTTGAAATTTTTTGTGATGTGAGGTGAAAGAATTTTAAAGCCCCACTTTAGATACTCTGCTTGGAGTTTAGCTAAGTCTTTTGATTTTCCAACACCCAACTTCTTCATACCCATATCTACCTCTTGCACTGTGAAGATTTTTGTGTCTGTGTTGACCAAGGGAGGAGGTTCAACCTTGGGATCCTGCTCATAAATTTGTCTTGCATAGTCGAACCATTTAGAAGTTGTAATGTTGTTTTCAGTTTGCACCTTTTCAGTTGGAGCTCCTTCCAAAATAATTTGGGGTTATTTTTCCCAAGGAAGATTAGTTCTTATCTCCTCGAAACCATGAAATCATCCTTTTTCTTTCTTAATATCTGCTTGTAAGCTTTGAGCTTTATGTTATCATTGTTTGATTCCTTCCATATTCTCCTTGCCTTTTTGCATTCCTTGTCAAACCAAGCATTAACCGGAAAGCAATTTGTTTCAGACTTCTTAATTTTGCTCTTTTTTACTTAGCAAGTGCACTTTGAAATAAATGTGTTAATTCGTGACTATGAAGGCCATGAAATGAGATTTCCTTCTTCTAGAAGAGCCTCTCTAGCGTTATTTTGAAGGTATTACAATTCTCTGGAGTCAAAAAGATTATTCCCTTTGGGGGATTTTGTTGAATACACTAAGTTTTTAACCCTAATTGCTTCTTTCCGATCCAAGATAAACTTAAATAAATTGGCCTGTGATCTAATTTTAAGTCCCAAATTTGATCTCCAATCAACACTTCCTCCATTTTCTCACACAAACTATGCGATAAAATTGCATAATCTACTACACTTGCTCCATTGTAAGTATTGCAAGTGAAATTACTGGACTTTTCCCATCTATTCAAACCATTACAAATGACTAAATCGAAAGCCCCACATAGCATAAGCAATTGTTATCCAAAGAGATTGTAGCCTTTATCCTATGAAATTCTTTCCCAATAATGATTACTCTCTTCTGTAAGCTAGATAGGGTCACAATCTTCTTTACAACAAATAATTCTAGCTTGTTCACCTGCAGTTCTACAATTGAAATCCCCCATTATAAGGACTTCACCTAGCTGAGAATATATTGGAATATCTTCTTTTAGGGCTAAAAAGGGATATTTGTGGTCAAGCCCTCTACTTTTGTATATTTTTGAAACTTGCGGTGCGAAATAGAATGCTGCAATTCTGATGTGATTTCCATTTTCTGATATTTTAAGCCAGAAAAATTTCTTATTTTGGTCTTCTTTTTCTAGCCGAATGAAACGACCTTCATTTTCTCTCACTAATACCATGATACCCCCGTGCCCTTTGCCATTCTCTATTGTCTTGTTCCACACTTCTATCTTCTAGTACCCTTCAAACAAAGATGTCTTGTACCCTTCATGCTCATGTGTTTCTATGAGGAAAATTATGTCTCTACCTTCCACAATAGGCCCTAACCCAAGTCCTTGTCTCCATGGGTAACCCCTGCAGTTCCAAAAAACTAATCTTAAGGAAATCTGGGTACGACTTGATTGCTATTTGTTTTGACATGCAAGACTCACAATTGAGTCTTTGTCCATGCTTTCCCATACTGACCTTGTTTCCTCATTTCTTGCTAAAGAGTTCGTTGCCTCTTATTTGTTATCATTTTGCTGCCTTGTTTTGGAAGGAGGTCCAAATTGTGCTATCACAACTTTACCTTTATAAATCCATGCTCTCTTCCACTCATCTCTTGCTGCCCTAACTTTTTTCATTTCGTCCCTCCTTTCCTCTTGTTGTCTTACAGTTAAATCTTCTTCTAGAAAAAACCGAGAACCCCTCAAGAGTTTATTCTTGCTTAGAATGATATCTTTATCACGCAAGCTAGGCATGATGACTTTTATGGGCCTGGCTCTCTCACCGTTAAACTTACCTATTGTCCATGCTTGGCATATTTTTCCTTGCCATTGCAGCTTGTCTTTCAATAAGTCTCTTGCAAGGTCAAGAGTACATTCATTTTTCCCATAATATTTCACCCCTTTAATAATTATGTTTGTTGCTCTATCTTGTCTTTCCTTGCTTTCTATATCTTGCATGTTGTCAACCTGAATGTTTGTTTCTCCTTCCCTCTTAGCAGAATTTTTAATTACTTGAGCCCATGTTTTTGAGAGTTTTGCGGAATCTCCTTTCCTTTCTTCTATTGATGTCTCTTCATGGTTTTCTATTTGGGCAACTACTTTCCCCTTATCTTGGGATGGTTTCGCATTCATCATACTTGTATTCTCCACTACGAATTTCTTCATGTTTTGCACCTCCGCCTTCATGCGTTGCCATTCTGCCTTCCCTATCAGGAGAGCTTCCTGTAGCAATTCCACTTACTCCTTCTGAAATTTTGTGCTTTCTGCAAAAGCCTGGTTTTCAGCTGTCATTATATGGATTGTACAATCTATTTCCTTCTCTTTAGCTTCTAGTACCCCCAACCTCTTTTTTACATTTAACAGTTCTTTCACATAAAGATCATATGACCAAGTGAGAGGTGTGGACGTGGGACTATATAAGGCAGAATCATCAATGACTTTTCCATTTCCTCTGGACCTGTTGTTGCCACATGCTTGCAAAGAGGACTTGTTTGAAGGTTGTTTCTTGCGAAGGACCTGAGTACTTTCCCTTTGAGACCTTTTTTTCCTTGTCTGCTCCCATTTTAGACGAGATAGTCTTCGTTTTATAATGCCCTGATATTTTTTGGCATTGACCCAAACCCACTTCCAAGCTTTGACTGATGAAGCAATTTTCACTTGCCCTATATCATTTATTTCCATGGGTTCTGAAGTTTATTGTCCCATTATCATGATGATATTAAGGTAAATCAAAGCCTCTGCCCAAAACTGACCCTACAGAAACGATTCTTCCAATGCCAGGTACAAAGATACTTATTTTAGATTGTTAAAGTGAAAGATCAACCTTTTGTTTTGTTGAAATTCCTAAAATGCCCTTCGCTGCTTAAAGTGAAAGATCTGTGTCAATTCCTTGAACGAAGATATTGATTGAAGAAGGTTAAAGGGAAAGGCCGACATTTGTTTCTCTGAAATAGCCCCTAACATCAAAATTGCTTGTGTTACTACCATTTTGTTAAGAAAGGAATTCTCAAAAATATAAAAACTTTCCATTAAAATTGCCCGTGTCGTTTTTTGGTCATTTAATCTCCATCAAAATTGCTTGCCATCATTCAACGACAATGCAACGAGATAGAACAGTGGCAGGTGCATGAGCGGCGGAATTTGGAAGGTGCGTATGACTCAATTTATTGACAATATGAATCAACATTTTTCTCGTGTTCAAAGTATTTTAAACTTTTGTGGAGCCTTGAGAAATAACTTATTTATTAAGACACAACCCTAGTTATTCAGGGCATCTCAGAGTTATTACTAATTGTTTATGATAAATCGTCGAGGAAATAAATTGATGTAAATGCATTGAGTTGGAGAGAGAACCAATTTATGTAAATAGTAACAGACATAGACTTGGCCTAAATTCTTCATGATTGCTCTAGAAATAAGAGAAAAATAGAGCTTCTTAACACAACAATTTTAGAAAAAGAAAATGGGTGTGAGGGTGAATTAGGAGCAAGTACCCGAGATTGTTGCCGAAAACAGTGGGCCTCAGATGGATGCACGCAAATGCCGCATTGGAAGAAAAATGAGATAGCATGTGGATGTGTATCTATAGTATTAGATAAATATTATTAGCAAAATAATTAATCTTTATTATTATTAATTAATTTTCCCATAGAAATTTAGACCTACTGTCTATTTTTGACAATTGATCCCTTCACCTTTACAATTTTCCCGAGAGAGGATCATCTTCCACCAACTGTCCATCCACTTGGTTCGCGTGCACGTGTTGATCGCTTAAAGGAAGCCATGTAATTTATTGGTAATATATTTTTAAGAGATTTTTCTGAATTGTAAATATTTTAAGTATATATTTTATTTTTATTTTTATTTTTAACTTCCACGAGACTAAAAAGAGTTCCTTGTTTTTCGCCTTTTTCATTTCAGTCCTTTTCTTATTCAAATTGATGATGAGCTGGCTCAATCTTCCAACAATCCCAACGCTGAAAATATAATGCCAAGAAATCGATGCTAACATATTCCCATAACTTTCTGTGATGTCTTTGAACGCATTACATTCCAAAAAGAAATGTTTTTTTGATTCCACTACCAAAGACGTGCAAAATGTACACACTCGTTCTTCCCAAGCTTCTTTAGGCCTTTTCCACCGTCCTGTTTCACACCAAAGTTTATGCGAGTTGGTTCTTAATTAAGCAATAAGAACCTTTGCCCTCCACGGAATATTAGCTCGAATGTACTCTTTTTGTTGGGGATCATACGTAGGATTGAATTCTTCAATGTAGTATTTCTTCTTTCTACCCAACTATTTTCCCCATACATGTTTACGAAAATTCTCCATAACAAACTTCTTTAGCTCCTTGCTATTTTTGGGACAAGTATTGGGGTAGATATTCCTTTTTTTCATCCATGTGTAGTTTTGTCTCATCCATGTTTTCTTTCTTTCACTCATGCCTTCCTTTAAGATAACATTAGGCCATCTACCTACTCCCATTTGCTCAATTCTTTTTAGATATCTTATGAGCCGCACCATAGCAATTGATTCGATGGGATTTTCTCATGTTTCACTCAACATTATTTCATAAGGTACCAAACTTTTTTATTTTGAAATTGCTTATGATCAAGCGTTTTTGGATTTTCTCAATTTGCTTCCATTTTGAGACAGGGGTGCTCCTAGCCCATAATTCACACCCATATAGAATCACTGGACAAACTAGGAGTCCAGAAAGCACTTTAATCATTTTCCAATCCCATAATGTTGCCTCTCTACCTCTGTTTTGAATAGCATATAATCAGTTCCACCCTCCTAATATTCTCTTATTTTTGCAATCCTCCCAATTAAGTTTGTTGTTGAAATCAATCTTGAGGTATTTGTACTCATTTACTTCTTCAAGAATGTTTCCTTTAAAGAATAACTTATGTTGACTCTGATTTCTTTTATTAGAGAAAATAATTATTTTGGTCTTGCTAATAATGACTTGCATCCCCACTCTTCTACAAAAATGCTCAAGGGCATATAGGTGCATTTTCAATCTGTGAGCCGATTTAGAAATAAATACAAGACCATCAGCATATAAAAGAATCTTTATCACAAACTCTCCCAATGGAACACTATCCCCACCTTGCAAATTTAGCCACTCTTCCGGTTTATCGATATATAAACCAAAAAAAGTAGGGGATAGAGGGCAACCTTCCTTGACTCCAATATCACTTCTAAAGCTTTCTGAAATACCCGTTGAGGTTCTAATTTTGACTGTCACCTCTTCATAAATTATATGGACAACAACTCTATAATGTAAAGGAATTTCAAGTTCTTCCATTCTACGCCACACCTTATCTCTAGGGACTGTGTCAAATGCATTTTTGAAGTAAAAAAAACAACAAAATACTTCTTCTTTATCCCCCCAAACCTTTTCAATAATGTGTCTCAACGTGATGCCATGATTCACTGTAGAATGCTTCGGCCTAAAACCCGCTTGTCCTTTTGCCCTATTTTCTTTTACCTCTGCCCAATTACTGATTTTATTTTCTACCATGTTGACAAAAAGCTTTGCAAACAAATGATTGATCATAATGGTTCTATAATTAGAAGGATTATTAATGTCTCCACTTTTAAAAAGGGGTATTGTTAGGCTAGTTGTCCAATCTCTTGGGAATCTTGTTTAAAGAAGTTGTTGAATATTTCCATGATGTGTGATGCAAGAGTGTCCATTCCCCATTTTAGATACTCTCCTTGAAGTTCAACCAAGTCTTTTTCCTTTCCTGTTTTCAACTTCTTAATTCCAATCTCCACCTCTTGTAACGTGAAGAGCTTTGTAGTTGTGTTGAGACCCGAGGGAGCTCAACCTCTGATTCTTTCTCATAGATTCGTCTTGTATATTCAAACCATTGATTGGTTGTAATATTATTTTCGATTTGCTTCTTCCTTGGTTCAAATTCCTGCCAAAAAAGATTTGGGCTATTCTTGCCTAGATATATTAACTCTTCTCATCGTGTTTGCATGAACTCATATTTTTTTCCTTTTTAGTTTATGCTTATATAACTTTACATTCATCTTCTCCTTGCTTTTGTTTTTCAAGGTTCTCCTTGCCATTTTTCATTCCTCATCAAACTAAGCAATTACAGGAAAACAATTTGATTATGATTTCTTTTCTTTTTTTTCTCTTTTGCACTTCTCAAGTGCCCTTTGAATTATATTTGTTAACTCATGATTTTTGAAGCTTTGGAAACCAATTTTCTCCTTCTGAATTAGTGTCTCCAACATTGTCTTGAAGATAATACAATTTGCTTGTGTTATAAGAATTTTTCCCCTTGGTAGTGATTGCCGAGAACATTGGGTTATTCTCCTATGTTGCCTTTCTTCTACCCATGATAACTTTATATAAATTGGGTTATGGTCTGATTTTAAGTCCCAACTATGCTCTCCAATCTTGACTTCGTCTATCTTTTATATTAAGCTTTGTGAAAAAATCATGTAATCAACAAAACTTGCCCCATTGCATGTGTTGCAAGTGAAGTTCTGAGACCTTTTCCATTTGTTTAGACCATTACAAATAATTAAGTTGAAAGCACCACATAGTGTAATCAACTCCTCTCCAAAATGATTGCTAAATTTGTCATCTTCTGAACATCTCAGCCATTGGGGATTCTCCTCTTTAGTGAGCCAAATAGGATTATGATCCCCTTTGCAACAAATAATACTAGCTTTCTGATTTGTTGTTCTAGCATTAAAATTTCCCACTAAAAGCACCTATCCTTGTTGAGAGTACGTGGAAGTATCTTTCTTTAAAGTTGCATACAAATTCTTGCTGTCTAGCCCCTTATTTTTGTAAGTTTTTGAGACTTGAGGGGAAAAATAGCACGTTGCAATTCTTATGTCATTCTCATTCTCTGATGTTTTGAACCATGAATATTGTTTATTTGCATATTCTTTCATCAACTGAATGTGACAACATTCTTTTTCTTTCACTAAAACTAGTATCCCCCATACCCTTTTCCATTTTCTACTACCTTGTTCCAAACTGCTAACTTCAAATAACCACCAAACATAGGAGTTTTGCAACCATCATGTTCATGATTTTCGTGAGACAAATTATGTCTCTACCTTCCGCAATAAACCCTAACCCAGGTCCCCTCCTCCAAGGGTAGCATCTAAAATTCAACCAAACTAAACTTAGGTAGAGCTGGGTAGGATTTGACTGCTATGCAGTTTGACACATAAGACTCAAATTTGAGTCTTCGCCCCTTTTCATCCATGTTGCTCTTGTAGTTTTCCTCCCTATTATCGCATTCTCCGTTTTTTCTTTACTGCCAGCTTACTACCCTATTTTGTCTTGAGTCCCAAACACTGCAATAACTGCTTTACCATTGTACAACCATGCCCTTTTCCCTTCGTTTCTTTCTGCCTTAATTTTCTTCACTTCTTCCCTTCTCTCCTCTTGTTGTTTGCTGGTTAAATCTTCATCTAGAAAGAAGTGTGATCCTTTCAAGTGTTTCTTTTTGCTCAAGAGACGGTGTTTGTTTTTCACGCTTGCCATGGTGACTTTTATGGGACGAAGCCTCTCTTCACATATCTTCCCCACCCTCCTTGCTTGGCAAATTTTCCCTTTCCAATGTAGTTTCTCTTTCAGAAAGTCCCTTGTAAAATTGAGAGTACTTCCATTCCTCCCATAATCTCTTATTCCCCTAATAATAAAGTTTGTTTCCCTGACTTTTATTTCTTTGTGTTCTCTTTCTTGTGCTCTACGAGCCCTTGCATCTTCTTCTTCCTTTGTCGTTATGTAGCCATTAACGTCTTCAATTCTCTCTTTGATTTCTTTTGGACCGTCTTCCCTATTGTTCGTTTTTTTCTTCTCTTTCAAAAGATCTGTTTGTTGAGATACTTGTGCATCTACCTGAGTTTCTTTAGAAATTATCACATCTTTGTTTGTTGCCCTTGATTCTGTCGTGGTTTGCCATGTTGTCTTCATGCTTTGCCATTTTTGTTTTCCTGTCTCTAGAGCCTCTTGTAACATTGTTACCCATTATTTTAAAATTCTATTACCTTTCATTAAACACCAATTTGCAAATGTGATCTCTGAAATTTTGCGGTCATTTCCCTGTTCTTTGGCTTTCGAAATCTCCAGCCTTGTCCTGGCCTTCATTAGTTCTTCGACATAGAGATCCTATGACCAGTTAAGAGGTGTGGATGTGGGACTATAAATGGTTGACTCTTCTTTATTTTTGTTGCTCTTATTTATTTTATTTCTTTGGCACTGTTTTATTTGTCTTTGTCTTTATCCTTGTTCCCATTTGAGGTGAGCAAACCTATGCCTTAAAATACCCTGATATTGCTTTGCATTTACCAAATCTACTTTCATGTTTTGTCTGTTGAAGCAATTTTGACTTGACCTAAATGATTGGTTTCTAAAAAATCTGATATTTCCTTGCCATTTTTAACATTTGTCATTTTTAACCACTTTTGGATATGCAATGAAATTCCCCGCAAGCAACGAAACGACGATGCAGAAAAATTCTCAACGAACAAATCCTAACGGCCTTTCACCACATAATCCAAAGATTTGATCTTAAATCGATCACAATTAAATTTTACATTCCATGATCTAACACTGAACATGCTCCCGTTGCCGCGCAAAATCATCTGCGTCAAACACAATCTCTCGTGTTGACGTCTAACGAGAGTCGAGTAAACCACAGAGAGCGAAAAGGGCTCGAACACAAGACAACCGAGAGGTAATGGACAAATTTGAATACGTAACCGCAGTTGGGTAATTTAAATCTATTAAGCTGGTTTCGAGCATGTTATTCAACGATGACTCGCGAAACATGTCCATCATTTTCCTTTTAAACTGAATTAAACTGCATCATTTTCCTTTTACCAGACGTTTAGTGATTTTCGGATGCTAGATTAACAATGGCTACAAGGTAGCTACTACCTCCCGGTTAATTTAGATATAGTTTGAAAATGTTTATGGTACTTTGTAACAAAGTTGATTTCAAAGTTGTTCTATTTTTTCACTATATTAAAATTACTCTAAAAATTATTTTTAAAAAACTTGATCATAACCATAAATCTATCAAGTGTTTTCCAATATAGTCAAGATGTTGTTAAACATATGACATGAAAACACCATTGAATATCATAATTTGGAATTCTTATATCTCCAAATATATTGTAATTCGTAAATCTCCAAATCAAAGCTATCTTAATTTAGCATATAGCAAAAATTAGCAAGTAGAACAATTTTATTCACATGTAAGTCAACAGAAAGAGATGCTTGAAAGGTTCTGATTAGTTATTTTTTAGAAAGTGCACTTAGTTAAATGAATTAATATTTGAAATATAACTTTAACGAAGAAGTATACTAGATAGTGTAATAGAAATAATGTACACTGCTAGACCAGACCGAGGGTCATTTCGGTATAAGAAATTTAACCATTTTTACCATTTAATCACAGAAAGTAATAACGCCTTTGATAAGTGTAAATGTAGAAATAGAGCACAAGGGAAGGCGTAATACAAAAGAAATTTCCAGTACTGATTAAACCCATTTAATCAGATCTCGTTTAAAACGAAAAGAATAAATGAAAATTTCTTGAGTGACTGTTTGTAGTTGGGAGGAAGCGCCACAAATTGGGTTATCAGCCTCTAAAAATATAAGGGACATAAACCCTATATAAATAACTCAAACACTTTTAAATTTCGTTATATGAGGAAGAGATAACTAACGTCGAGTAATAACAACCTTGAGAACAACTACAACCACGCAGAGAAAAACAATGAGTATAGGTGGAATGAGAACGAAGTTCATTAAATCAGAACGCAGTGTATAGAAGCAGAGACCAAAACGATGAGTTGAACTGTGCAGAAATTAAATCTACCGTTTAGTGCTTCGATTGAAGGTTCTGCAGAAGGGGAATACATCTGGGCGTTCACCGTGTCACGCTTCCACGTTTAGTTGCCAAGTCTCTATCTTATGGGGTCTCATTATATTATCTTCTCATTGAGGCAATTATGAGAAAATGGTGGAAAGATAAGTGGTTTGTATTGTGAAGAAGTTTTCGGATTTTCCAACTCAAAATCAAAATCAAATATTCTTGGAATTATGGTAACATTACTAAACAACTACTCACGAAAACAATCAACCAGACACACTACGACACACTTTACACCAATGCAAGAACCCAATGCAAGAACTATTATGCAATTTGAATTGTCAGTGCCTATAACGTAAAGACATAAAACAAAATCGGAGCCCTTAAACTTGACCGATGGCTTAAAACAAATACCTAGGTTGAGAAAGGACATAAGCAAACAATGGTTGTGGTTTCTCAAGAAGTTCCTACATAATTGGAATAGCAAATGCTGTCTCTATACCCGTTTGAGACAACCTGATCAAATGCCTACTTGAAAGCACAAACAATGCAATAATTAGACAGTTGCAACTAAATTTAACATATAATCAATACAAAACCTCAACATTTGAACTTTATGGATTGCAAAATATTATTTGACAATAAACCCTAAACCTTGACAGAACACCTATGCAAAATTGCAATCTATACACATATTTGCCTCAAGCTAAACCCTAAACCCAAAAAAAGAGTCAAAACATGATCTACTATGAGAAATATTTGTTTTAAGAATACCATTGGCAAAACCATGAGTTGTCAAAACCTAGAGATCAAAAACTACAAAAGGTAAATTGAATATTTTATCTCAATTTATTTCAATTATTGATTTTTTATATTTTATTTTATTTTATTTTTATGTAGAGCATCTCTCGACGCAAATAGATTTCGTAATAAAAAAAACAAGATCAGAAATTAAAATATAATGCTTCTTTGAAAGTAACTTTCTTTTATCAAAGTTGACAATAAACCTCGCTTTTATATAGAGAACTAAAGTAAGTGAAGAGTAACTTTATGTTCATAAATAAACTTACCTTTAAGTTTCCACAACATAAATAATATTGTGATATGCAAATAATGCAAGGTCTAGAGAATGTTGACCATGCACACCATAAACCAATTCGATTAGCCACTCAGTTGAATCATAGCGGTGAACATCTATATTGGATTTCCAATGGTTGTGAGGATCTCCTTTAATTATCTTTGTAATAGCACAAGCATAGCTAATATTCACTCATAGACCATGTTGGCACATACTTCGCTATATTAGTGGCATGTGTTACGGTTGCAAACTTCACATCGAGCCACAAAAGAAATTCTTTGGAATACATATGACCAGTTGGAAGACTAAATGTATCATTTGAATCTTGTGTCGGTAAATTTTTATCATTTACATAAAGTTGTGGCATAGAATGGAAGAACTTGCAATTCCTTTACAATATAGAGTTGTTGTCCATAGGCTTTATGAAGAGGTGAAAGTCAAGATTAGAACTTCAGTAGGCATTTCAGAAATTTTTAGAAGTGACATCGGAGTCAAGCAAGGTTGTCCTTTATCCCCTACCCTTTTTGGTTTATATATTGACAAACTGGAAGAGTGGCTAAATTTGCAAGGCGGGGAGGGTGTTCGATTGGGGGAGTTTGTGATAAAGCTTGTTCTATATGCGATGGTCTTGTGTTGGTTTCTAAATCGGCCCATGGATTGCAGATGCACCTATGTGCCCTTGAGATTTTTTTTAAAGCAGTGGGGATGCCAGTCAATACCAGTAAGACCAAGATAATGATTTTCTCTAATAAAAGGAAGCAAAGCCAACATACGTTCTTCTTTGAAGGCAACATTCTTGAAGAAGTAAATGAATACAAGTACCTCGGGATCGATTTCAACAACAAGCTTAATTGGGAGGATTGCAGAAAGAAAAAAAAATTTAGGAGGGCGGAAAGCATTATATGCACTTCAAAATAGATGTAGAGAGGCAGAGTTATGGGATTGGAACACGATCAAAGTATTTTTTGGACTCCTAGTTTGTCCAGTGATATTATATGGGTGTGAATTGTGGGCTAGCGGCATCTCTGTTTCAAAATGGAAACAAATTGAAAAAATTAAAAAACGCTTGATCGTGAGCAAGTTCAAAATAAAAAGTTTGGTTCCCCATGAGATAATGTTGAGTGAAATAGGGGCAGCTCCCATCGAAGCAATTGCCATGGTGCGTCTTATAAGGTACCTAAAGAGAATGGAGAAAATGGGAGAAGGTAGATGGCCATAAGTTATCTTCAATGAAGGTATGAGTGAAAGAAAGAAATCATGGATGAGACAAAACAACAAATGGATGCAAAAATGGAATATTTACTTGAATGCATGTCCCACAAATAGCAAGGAATTCAAGAATTTTGTGCTGGAGAAGTTCCATAAGGGTATATGGGGAAAAGAGTTGAGTAAAAAGAAGAAGTATTATGTTCAGGAATTCAACCCCACTTGTGATCTCCAAAAAAGATAATACATTGGAGCTAGCATTCCGTGGAGGCCAAAGGTTCTTATAGCTCAATTAAGAACAAACTCACATCAACTTCGGTGTGAAACGGGATGGTGGAAGATACCTAAAGAAGCTTGGGAAGAAAGGGTATGTACTTTTTGAACTTGCGGGGCAGTGGAATCAGAAAAACATTTCATTTTGGAATGTGATGCTTTCAGAGACATCAGGGACAATTACCGTAGTATGTTAGCATCAATTCCGTGGCACTGTCTTTTCAGTGATGGAACTGTTATAAGGTTGGGTCAGATCATCACCAATTTGAGTAAGAAAGGGATTGAATTGCATAAGGCAAAAAACAAGGAAGTTGGTGGTCCCATAGACTATTTTTAGTCTCGTGGATATTAAAATATCATTCATTCATTCATAATGAAATATGCTTTAGTTGAAAAGTCTCTATCTTATGGGGTCTCATTATATTATCTTGTCATTGTGACCATTTTGAGAAAATGGTGGAAATATAGGTGGTTTATATTGCGAAGAAGCCCTCGGATTTTCCAACTCAAAATCATAATCAAATATTATTGGAATTATGATAACATAACTAAACAACTACTCACCAAAACAATCAACAAGACATACCACTCGATACTTTACACCAATGCAAGAACCCAATGCTTCAAACAACTCTGCAATCCGAATTGTGAGTTCCCTATAAAGTAAGGAAATAAAACAAAACAATATATAATTCAAGTGAATGGATGCTCAGAGCCCTTAAACTTGACCGGTGGCTTAAAACAAATACCTGGTTTGAGAAAGGACACAATCAAACATTGGTTGTGGTTTCTCAAGAAGTTCCTACATAATTGGAATAGCAAATGTTGTTGTTTTCCCTAAACCCATTTGAGACAACCTGATGAAATGCCTACCTGAAAGCACAAAGATCGCAATAATTAGACAATTGCAACTCAATTTAACAGATAATCAATACAAAACCTCAACCTTTGAACTTTATGGATTGCAACATATTATTTGACAACAAACCCTAAACCTTGACAGAACACCTATGCAAAATCATAATCTATACACATATTTGCCTCAAGATAAACCCTAAACCCCAAAAATAAATGTCAAAACATGAGCTATTATGAGAATATGTGTTCTAAGAATACCATTGGCAAAACCATGAGTTGTCAAAACATGGAGATCAAAAACTATAGAAGGTAAACAGAATATTTTATCTCAATTTATTTCAATTATTGATTTTTTAAATTCTATTTTATTAATTTGATTTTTATTTTTATGTAATTTCATCGAGCCAAAATGTTAAACAAGATAGTACAAGACAAGACATTACAACATCTCTTCCATACTGAGTTGGAGAGCATCTCTCGACGCAAATAGATTTCGTAATTTAAAAAAAAACAGTATGAGCAATTAAAATATAGTGCTTCTTTGAAAGTAAAGTTTCTTTTATCAAAGTTGACATTAAACGTCACTTTTATATAGAGAACTAAAGTAAGTGAAGCGTAACTTTATGTTCATAAATAAAATTACCTTTAAGTTTCCACAACATAAATAATATTGTGATATGCAAGTAATGCAAGGTCTAGAGAAGGCATGTGGATAAGAAATTGGTCATCCCCAAAAAAACAAACTTGTCGGTGCATGCTACCGTATAGCAACACAAAGTGATGATCCTAAAACTAAGTCTAACAACATTAGGTGAATTGACATTTCAAGGAGATATGCATAATGGTCTCTAGATGTTACAAACTAGACATGGGGCACTGAAGAGACTAGTCTTTTCCAACCTAGCCTTAGATGGAATGACGTAATAAATAGCAAGCCAAGCAAAAACCCCCAGCTTATAAGAAATTTTTTTAATCTATACATTATAATGTTGTTGGAATGCAGATGCAGTGCAGTGTTGTCCTCGATGGCAACCCACTGAATGAAGATGAAGACATGTGACTGTTGACATGTGTTGTCCTTGATGGCAATCCACCTGATGAAGTTATTCTTGACTTGATGGACTTGGTAAATGATGTAAATCTGATGTGATATGATGTTTGTTGACAATATGATGCTGAGTGTTGTCCTTGAAAGGCAACTCACTTGATGAAGATGATGACAACTTACTTGATGAAGTTGTGCTTGATAGAATATGGTTTGATGAACTAATTCTGATGTATCTACAGTAAGTACAGAAGGCAATGAAGAAAGAAATTCAGATTGTGCTAAATCTATGGTGAAAGAGTATGTCTCAAGGTATACGCGGATCTGTCTAAGGGAAGTCGCGTATGCACGCGGAAAAGAACGTACCAAGTCGCGTATGGGCTAAAGCGCTCTAAAATTGCAAAACCAGGGGTAATCACCATGGTATTGACCCATTGTATTGGGCAATGATCCGCCTAATTGACCCCGTCTAATGTAGTTTTGGGCTCATGGTATTGGTTTGGCTCATGGTATTGAAAAAGGGGCTCATGGTATTAAAAAGGGTAAACCTATATAAGGAGAAGAAATTCATTGTGAAAATCACAAGCGTAGGTGCAAGATGTCTGAGCTTGAATGAATACTTCTCTGTGAAGTAGATCTGAATGGAAAGGGTTACACTTGAAGATAAATCTGAATGTATGATGCACCAATGATGAAGAAGCGGATCTAGATCTGAAAGGTACTTGTATTTGCTAGATTTGTTTATGGAAGACTTAGATATGAAATGAGGCGAACATCTGTCTGAAGTGAAAGGGTAAATGTGAACTGAATATCTGATCTGAAAAAGTATGCTGCTCTATAATGATTGAAGATCTATACGCTACTTCGTTGTAGAGGAAGCGCGTATATACGCGTCTTCTCTGAAGGAAAAGCGCGTATGCGCAATTAAATTGGTTCTGTGATATGTACAGAGGTATACGCTGGTTTGTGTGGACGGAAGCGCGTATATACGCGAAATTAGTGAAATAAAGGCGCGTATGCAAACTAGGGCTTGCTGAAGCATGGGGTATGGAACATCTGATCTGTTCTGTTGTATTACTGCTATCTAATCTGTGTTGGTAAGTATCTGTTGATGATGTATGTTTGAGCTTAAAAGTATGGAATGGGTCTAGTCTGAAAATATGATGAAATGTGGCCTGCAAGTTGTGTTCTATTGAAGTTGTTGGATCCAGTGTGAAAATTGATGAAACGTGGTCCAAGGTGGTGCTGAGGGTTGTAGCCTTCAGTCAGGGGGTTGTAGCTCCCTTCCAGGAGAGGTTGGTAAACGAGATCGGGGGGTCGTAGCTCCCTTCCAGAAGAGGCTGGTAAACGAGTCAGGGGGTTGGAGCTCCCTTCCAGGAGAGGCTGGTAAACGAGCGCAGGTGGGTGCCTGCGTGCTGGTCAAGTCTGCGCCAGCACATATGTTGTAAGATGTTTTCTCTATAATAAAATATTGAAGGGTGAGCAACTGCAGCGGTGGTTTTCTCCCGATTTGGGTTTCCACCTAAAAATCCTGGTGTTCATGTGTGATGCTTTGTGTGATGGTTTATTCTGTTCTTACTGCACATGTTTACTGTTTATTGAACATCTGATGAATGAATGATGGAATAATATAAGTGAAGATTTAATGACAGATCTAGATCTCTGTGTATACACTAGTTTCATAAAGGGGATCCGCGTATATACGCTAGTTTACTGAAGGAAAGTAGCGTATGGGTTTTAAGGAATGAAAAAGTAAAAGATTTGATTATGCAGTAAATACTGATTCACCCCCGCCCCCCCTCTCAGTATTTTTCCCAACAATTGGTATCAGAGCAGGTCCTTGTGCAGAAGCTTGATCGCTTAAAGGAGATCCGTCGCAATGGGAAGTCAAGAAGGAGTAATGTCTATAAAGCCACCTCTATTCAATGGAAGCAATCTGATATTCTGGAAGGTACGAACAAAAGCATATATGCAAAGTCTTGGTGCAGATGTATGGGCAATCGTGGAAGAAGGTTATCAATACCCAGCAAGTATTCCTACTGATGCAGCAGAAAGGAAGAAGTATGAAATCAATGCCAAAGCAGTGAATGTCTTGTTAGGAAGCATGTATGAATCAGAATTTGCTAAAGTGATGCAGCTACATTCAGCAAAAGAAATATGGGACAAAATCATTCTGAGCTATGAAGGAGACACAAAGGTAAAAAGTGCAAAACTCCAAACTCTTAGAATTGAATATGAAAATTTGAAGATGCATAGTGATGAGAGTGTTGCCGGTTTCTTTCTTCGTCTGGATGATATTGTAAATCGAATGAGAAATTTGGGTGAAACCATAACTGATACTACTCTGGTGGAAAAGGTCTTAAGATCCTTGACTTCTAAATTTGACTCTAAAGTTTCGGCTATTGAAGAAAGGCAAGATTTGCAAACTCTTTCTATTGTTCAATTGCATGGTATTCTGATTGCTTTTGAAATGAGACAAGGAGGTCCTTCCCAAATCAGAGAAGCTGCTTTTAAGGCATCTACAAAAGGAAAGGAAAAGGAAGTTGTCAAAGAATCCAGCTATATATCCGATGAAGAAGAAGCAAATTTCGTGAGAAAGCTCCAACTAGGTATTGGAAGATTCAAAGGTAAGCTTCCCTTCAAATGTTTTGAGTGTGGAAAAGTTGGTCATTATGCTGCTAAATGTCCTTATAGAGAAAAGCATGGTAAAGGGAAACAATTTGAAAAAAGAAAGAGTTATTATGCAAAAGAAGATGATGATGAAGTGTCCAGTGAAGATGAAGAAGATTCTGACCATGATCTGAAAGTGCTCATGGAAAAGAAGCAAAAGAAGAAGGTTACTCAAGGAAAGGAGATACCTCAGAAATCATGTATAGAAAAAATTGAAGAAGATGAAACAGATTCTGACGAAGCTCTACAAGTGCTCATGGCAAAGAAGAAAAAGAAGAAGGCTACTCGAAGCAAGGAAATATCTCAGAAAATAGAAGAAGATGAATCAGATAGTGATTGGGGTCATCCTTTGCATGATCTTGGTGGTACAACCAATAATGAAGTTTGTGAAAGTAGTGTTTTGGAAATAGAGAAAGCTCTCAAGATCAAAGATGAAGAACAACAAAGAGCAATTGATAAGAAAGATTCTATCAACAAAGAGATGATCTCTCAAATGAAAGAACAAATAGAAATGCTGAATGGTTAGGTGGACAAGTATCAAAATCATATTAAAGAACTAGAAGCAGAACTCAACGATCTAAATGCAGATCTCGAAAAATCAAGCAAGAAGAATGAAGGACTTGAAGCTGCAATCATCTTTCTACAAACAGATCTTGAAGCATCAAATAAGAAGAATGAAGAACCTCTGTCATTTGAAAAGGAAGGCCTTGAAGCAGAAATCATCTCACTCAAAGAAGATCTGGAAAAATCAAATAAGAAGAATGAAGAGCTAGAACAAACATGTGAAGAAAACGAAAATTGGTTGAAAGAAGAGATCCTAAATCTGAAGGATCAAGTAGAAGATGGAAGAAGGAAAGAAGAAAGGATGACAAAGCAATCTTAAGCCTTGGAGGTTGAGGTAAACATTCTCAAAGGTAAATTAGAAGAAAAGGTTAAACTTTTGAGGTTTCAAGATAGTACTAACACTTTGGACAATATTTTAAGTAATCAAAGGTCTCCTGCTATCAAACTTGGTCTTGGTTTCCATGAAACTGTTAAAGGTGAATCTAGCTCACAAGGAAGTGCTAAAAATTCAGAGGATGTCAATGAAAAACCTGAAGTGTTGAAAGAAATAAAATATCAACCAACAATCATGAATTCATTCAAGAACGTTGAATGTTTTAAATGTCATAATTATGGGCATGTTGCAGCAAATTGCAGGAGCAGATCATTTCAGCCACAAACAAACAGGTTATACTCAGAAAGGTACTCTAGTTTCTTCAGGGGATATTGTTTCTCATGTAATATGTATGGACATAAAGCAGTTGATTGCAAAAGGAGAAAGATTAGAAATACTCATTATGATTCTTATGCTTATTTCTCTGGACACATGAGATGTTATTCTTGTAACAAGTATGGACATGTAGAAAAAGAATGCAGGTTGAACAGATATGAGAAATTGGATAACTTCCAACACACAAATAGAAAGTTCAAACAAATCTGGAAAAAGATGGAGGACCGATCAGAAACGTAGGGAATTTTGACCCTACTGCAGTCATCCGCTTCTGAAGCTTACTTCTCTGATTGACTGCAGGAATGATGTGAGATACATTATGAGATCTAGTAATGTATCGTCACAAGGGGAGCAATGTATGATGTCTCTCATGGTTGAATAGATTATTCTGGTTATATGTATTTCTGACAGAGCATCTGGTGTGAAGAAAAGACAGGAACAGAAGGTAAATTTGCAGAAGGAGATGAAGGTGTGAAATTTTCTATATTTCACTTTCCATACGCGGGTTCTATGAAACAAAGTCGCGTATACACGCGAGTTCCAGCTGACACAGCCGCGTATGCATTGATGATGAGAAAATTTATCTGATAGCTGAAGATCTAGAGCAGAGGTCCAGGGGGAGCATCAGTCTGACTGCTGATGATTGCACTGTTAGCATTATTCTGGTTATACTCATGATAATGAAATGATACATGGGTTCTTGTGTTGAAGATTATGGATGAAGCCTGGTTGCTTTATGATGAAGAACATTCGTTGCTGAGATAAAAGTCTTAGTATTCAGAGATAAGGACAGATCATGCAAAGATGGTTGCTGATGACTTGCTGATAAAGGTATTCAGGATTGCACAAGTTAAGCAATTGCACTGGTTTAGGGGGAGTAGCAGGTTGATGATTGCATTGTTGGCAATGTGATTGCTTATTCTTTGGTCTTTATGATACTCATGCTCAAATGATGATGACTTGGTACATGGATTATTATGATGAGATTTTGAGCCCTGGTTGCTGATAAGTATCTTTTGTACTCACACATGGATGAGTTGGATGTCATTTGATTCAGAAATAAATCATGCAGAGTGTGTTACTATGATTGAGAGATCTTTTTATGTTACTTCATGTTAAATCTTGAAGATCATGGTGATGTTGGACCACATGGATGATTGCTTGACACCTATGTGAAGATGTTGTTCTGATATGAGAATCTCTCTTGGAAAGATTGTATTGATGCTACAAAGAATCTGAAGGCTTGGTTACTATTGTGCTGATGCTACAACCCCCTTGGATGACGCTTGAAGACACCACTACACTGTTCTATATATCTGTAGTCCAGGGAAGCATTCAAATATCTCAGAAAGAAGATGAACATTGTCTTTGCCTCACTGAGAATCAGATCTGGTTGAAATTTAGAAGATGGCATTGGATACGCGGGTTTCAAGAAACACAGTCGCGTATATACGCAAGTTCCTGCTCAGAAAACCGCGTATGTTTGATTGTTGGCAATTTTTGGTTGGAGTCAGCTCTCTTCAGCACAGCTGCAATGCTGTTTGGTATCTCTGATACTGTTTGGTATCTCTGGTGGTGTTCCAGTTCTCATAATTCTTTTTCTAATGATTTAATGAAGATGCCTTGATGATTTGTTGATGAAAGTGTTCAGGATGCACAAACTAAGGGGGAGCCTTAGTCATACGAAAAGAATGCTTGGATGCACAGATTCGGGGGGAGCATTAGCGTTGCTGAGTATAATGCATTGTTGGCATTATGATGGTTCTGAAATATGTTCTCATTCTTGAGGACTTTCTGGTGTTGGTCTTAATGTCATATATGTAATTTGATGAAAAGGTCATGTTGAGACCCATGATGTAAATCTTGTAATATTCAGTCATGTAAGGACTTGTCAAATGTTGTAAACTCACTTGGTTGAGTAGCTGAGTCAAATGTGTAAACCCACTTGGTTGGGTAGTTGAGTCTCATATGTAAATCCACTTGGATGGATAATTGATGTAAGTATGAGTCTTTGGTCATAAAGTCATGTACTTCATTGAAAAATATGTTTGAAAATTCAGCATGAACTCAGGGGGAGCTTGGTCACTTCAGTATACATCAGATCTGCAGAACACTTCTTCTACATGAGGAGAACAGGGGGAGAGTATGTTGGTGTTGATCCGCCCTTTGCCCTTGATGTCAAAGGGGGAGAGTGACATGGTGTTTGAATGCAGATAATGGTGTCAAAGAATTGGGAGAGTGACATGGTGTCAATATACTTATCTGTTGTGGTAACCAAACACCATCGTGGTTGCCATCAAGTCCAAAGGGGGAGATTGTTGGCAATATGATGCAGAGTGTTGTCCTTGATGGCAACCCACTGAATGAAGATGAAGACATGCGACTGTTGACATGTGTTGTCCTTGATGGCAAACTACCTGATGAAGTAATACTTGACCTGATGGACTTGGTAAATGATGTAAATCTGATGTGATATGATGTTTGTTGACAATATGATGCTGAGTGTTGTCCTTGAAAGGCAACCCACTTGATGAAGATGATGGCAACTTACTTGATGAAGTTGTGCTTGATAGAATATGGTTTGATGAACTAAATCTGATGTATCTACAGTGTGTACAGAAGGAAATGAAGAAAGGAATTCAGCATGTGCTAATTCTATGATGAAAAAGAGTATGTCTCTTGGTATACGCGGATTGGCCTAAGGAAAGTCGCGTATGCACGCGGAAAGGAACGTTCCAAGTCGCGTATGGGCAAAAGCGCTCAAAAAGTGCAAAACCAGGGGTAACCACCATGGTATTGACCCATTGTATTGGGTAATGATTCGTCTAAATGACCCCGTCTAATGTAGTTTTGGGCTCATGGTATTGAAAAAGGGGCTCATGGTATTGACAAAGGGTAAACCTATATAAGGAGAAGAAATTCATTGTGCAAATCATAAGTGTAGGTGCAAGATGTCTGAGCTTGAATGAATACTTCTCTGTGAAGTAGATCTGAATGGAAAGGGTTACACTTGAAGATAAATCTGAATGTATGATGCACCAATGATGAAGAAGGGGATCTAGATCTGAAAGGTACTTGTATTTGCTAGATTTGTTTATGGAAGACTTAGATCTGAAATGAGGCGAACATCTGTCTGAAGTGAAAGGGTAAATCTGAACTGAATATCTGATCTGAAGAAGTATGCTGCTCTATAATGATTGAAGATCTATACGCTACTTCGCTGTAGAGGAAGCGCGTATATACACAGCTTCTCTGAAGGAAAAGCGCGTATGCGCAATTAAATTGGTTCTATAATATGTACAGAGGTATACGCTGGTTTGTGTGGACGGAAGCGCGTATATACGCGACATCAGTGAAATAAAGGCGCGTATACAAACTAGGGCTTGTTGAAGCATGGGGTATGGAACATCTGATCTGTTATTCTGTATTACTGCTATCTGATCTGGGTTTTCTGAATTGGTATGTATCTGTTGGTGATGTATGTTTGAGCTTAAAAGTATTGAATGGGTCCAGTCTGAAAATATGATGAAACGTGGCCTGCAAGTGTTGTTCTATTGAAGTTGTGGATCCAGTGTGAAAATGATGAAACGTGGTCCAAGGTGGTGCTGAGGGTTGTAGCCTTCAGTCAGGGGGTTGTAGCTCCCTTCCAGGTGAGGCTGGTAAACGAGATCGGGGGGTCGTAGCTCCCTTCCAGGAGAGGCTGGTAAACGAGTCAGGGGGTCGTAGCTCCCTTCCAGGAGAGGCTGGTAAACAAGCGCAGGTGGGTGCCTGCGTGTTGGTCAAGTCTGCGCCAGCACATATGTTGCAAGATGTTTTCTCTATAATAAAATATTGAAGGCTGAGCAACTGCAGCGGTGGTTTTCTCCCGATTTGGGTTTCCACCTAAAAATCCTGGTGTTCATGTGTGATGCTTTGTGTGATGGTTTATTGCACATGTTTACTGCTTATTGAATAAATGATGGAATGGTTTAAGTGAAGATTTAATGACATATCTAGATCTCTGTGTATACGCGAGTTTCATAAAGGGGATCCGCGTATATACGCTAGTTTACTGAAGGAAAGTAGCGTATGGGTTTTAAGGAATGAAAAAGTAAAAAGATTTGATTATGCAGTAAATACTGATTCACCCCCCCCCCTCTCAGTATTTTTCCCAACAGCAGCATTATGGCATCATAGGCTCGGACACATGAGTGAGAAGGGAATGAATATTCTTCACTCAAGAAATTTGTTGCCAAGTTTGAAGAATGTTGATTTGGATTTCTGTGAGAATTTCATTTATGGAAAACAGAAGAGAGTCAGATTTCTCAGAGTTGGGAAAGAAAAGAAGAGCGAAAAATTGGAGCTTGTGCATACAGATGTATGGGGACCTGCTCAGGTATCATCTCTCGGTGGCTCTCTTTATTATGTTACTTTTATTGATGATGCAACTAGAAAAACATGGATTTATTGTATTCAGAATAAATCTGATGTATTTGATACTTTCAAGAAATGGAAAGCTTTGGTTGATATTGAGATAGGAAAGAAGTTGAAGTGTCTCAGATCAGACAATGGAGGTGAATATTGCAGCAAAGAGTTTGATAGGTACTGTTCAGAGCATGGAATTCGTAGAGAGAAGAAAGTTCCAAGAACATCACAAGAAAATGGTGTGTCATAAAGGATGAACAGAACAATCATGGAGCGTGTGAGGTGCATGAGATTGCATGCAGGATTGCCTTTACAATTTTGGGCAGATGTTGTAGATACTGCTGTTTATCTAATAAAAAAAGGGCCTTCAAGTTCCTTGGATGGTGGTATTCCAAAGGAAGCATGGATAGGTAAAAAGGTAAAATACTCTTTTTTAAAGCCTTTTGGTTGTGAGGCCTTTGTCCATATTAATAAAGAAAATAGAACAAATATTGAGGCAAAATCAAATAAATGTACCTTTATTGGATATGGTGCTAATGATTTTGGTTATCGCTTATATGATTATGAAAATCAAAAAATCATTAGGAGCAGAGACATGATATTCAATGAAAAGGTCTTGTATAAGAATCGGCTGCAGGAAAAGAAACAGGAAAAATAAAGCAAGGAATACATGGTTCTTGATGAGATAACTGAAAAAGTAAAGGTGCCTGAAAATAATAATAATAAACAACCACAGCAGCAGAAACCACCACAACAGCAACATGCACCTCAAACACCTGAAAGTGGTGTTAGAAGATCTACCAGGATAAGTAGACCCCCTGAACGATACTCTCCTTCATTATATTATTTATTGTTGACTGATTCTGGTGAACTTGAATGTTATGAAGAAGCAATGCAGGTTGAAAGCAGGAAGAAGTGGGAGCTAGCCATGGAAGAAGAGATGGACTCCTTAATGCATAACCAGACTTGGGACTTAGTCAGGTTGCCTGCAGGTAAAACTACATTGTAGAATAAATGGGTTTACAGGCTGAAGGAAGAAGATGGAGGAAAACAGAGGTACAAAGCTAGACTTGTGGTGAATGGGTTTGCACAGAAGAAAGGTATTGATTTTGATGAAATATTTTCTCCTGTTGTTAAGATGAATTCAATCAGAACTATCTTAAGTCTTGTAGCAACGGAAGATTTACATCTTGAATAGTTATATGTAAAGACAACATTTCTCCATGGAGATTTGGAGGAAGAGATATACATGCAGCAACCAGAAGGATATGAGGTAAAAGGGAAAGAAAAATTGGTGTGCAGGTTAAAGAAGAGCTTGTATGGTTTAAAACGGGCTCCAAGGCAGTGGTATCTAAAATTTGACAAGTTTATGTCTGAACAAGGTTATACTAGATGTCACTCTGATCATTGTGTTTATCTAAAAAGGAAAAATGATGGCAGCTATATTATATTTTTATTGTATGTAGATGACATGCTTGTTGCAGGATCTAACATGCAGGAAATAAATGTGCTCAAAAGAAAATTGGCAAATTCCTTTGCAATGAAGGATTTGGGAGCTGCAAAACAAATCCTTGGTATGAGGATAACTAGAGACAGGAAAAATCGCAAATTAACACTGTCTCAGAATGAGTACATAGAAAAGGTGTTGAAAATATTTAATATGCACAATGCAAAACTAGTTAGTACACCTTTTGCTAGCCATTTCAAACTTAGTAAGGAGATGTGCCCAAAGACCCAAGAAGACATGGATTATATGTCTAAAGTTCCATATGCATCTGCAGTTGGAAACTTAACGTATGCAATGGTCTGCACAAGGCCTGATATTGCACATGTAGTGGGAGTTGTAAGCAGGTACATGAATAATCCAGGAAAAGAACATTGGATGGCAGTAAAATGGATTCTCAGATATTTGAGAGGTACCACAAATCAAGCATTATGCTTTGGTGATTCAAACATTGCTCTACAGGGATATGTTGATGCAGATATGGCAGGTGACAGAGATAACAGGAGGAGCACTACAGGATATGTATTTACTGTAGGTGGAACAACTGTCAGTTGGGTTTCAAAAATCCAAAGTGTTTTTGCACTTTCAACAACAGAAGCCGAGTATGTTGCTGCTACAGAGGCTAGTAAAGAAATGATTTGGTTACAAAGGTTTATGGATGAATTGGGTAAGAAGCATGATATGGGCACACTATACAGTGATAGCCAAAGTGCTATTCATCTTACAAAGAACTCAACATTTCATTCCAGGAGTAAACACATACATATCAAGTACCATTTCATACGGTCAGTATTGGAAGATGGAGAATTGAAGCTGGAAAAGATACACACTAGCTAGAATCCTATAGATATGCTAACAAAAGTTGTAACCAGGGAGAAACTGAGAACATGCTCAGTTTCAATTGGTCTTCAAGGGTGAAGATGAAGATGAGGAATATCCAGGTCCAAAGAGGAGTCATTGTCTAGCAAATGAAGCAGCAGTGGAGTTGCTACAATCAGTCTCCAAGTGGGAGATTGTTGGGTGTGGAGCCTGATTATCTTGTTTACTTTGTATCACAACATTGGACCCCTATACCTTCAAAGGGGCGGCAACGCCGCAAATCAGTGCTCCGGCTTTTGCCCGTGAGGGGTCAAAGGGGGTCGCAACTGCACGAGGCTGGCGGGATTTGGCAGCCAGCTAAAACGAGATCCAAGACTGCCTTGTAAAAGTATAGTAATTTCTAGTCAATCTGGGCCGTTCATTAGGCAAATGATCTGACAGTAGAAGTTATGTTTAGAATAGGGTTTTTTTCCCTAGAAGGCAACCCCTCGCTTTTATGAGGGCATTGTATTGCGGCTGTGTATTGTATGTGTATTCTCAGAGCGAGAAACAGAGAGGGAGACTGTGAGAAAGAACAAAGGATATTACAGCTGATCTGTTGTAGGTTTTGTCTTTTCATTTTTCTGGATAATAGAAAGGAAGGACTTGCTATTCGGGGTGGACGTAGCCCAAACTGGGTGAACCACGTATATCTGTGTCTCTCTAGTTTTATGTGTTTTTGTGTGCTTTTATTTTCCACATGTTTTATGTGTTGCATTGCTCTGTAATATTTAATTTTCTAACATGAAGTAAGTTTGACGGTGCAAAAAAATCAAGAATGGCCTGAACCTTCAATGGGTCGATTCAAATTCCTTCTTTTGAGACTACGAATCCAAGCAAATGACTAGAACCAACACAAAACACACATTTATGTGGATTGAGGCGTATTTTGTGTTGAGATTCAAAGATGTTATTCTCTTCCACCACATTCCACTTCATTTCCTTTGTCCATTATTAATTTCAAGCTTAAATGATCAATA
>CM076584.1:1582906557-1583005031 GCA_034641835.2 Pinus albicaulis | reverse complement strand
AGTCTCCAACAATTTTCAGCCCTCTTTTGACCTTGCGTTGGACCAAAGTCAACGCCTCGGTCAAACTTCCTTGAAAACCCTAGTCGTTGCAAATTTCTGCCCTTTCCTTCAAGTCAGATAGACTGGCCCTTCTTCCCACGTGTGAGCTGAAATTGTCCTCCAAGGAGCTCGTACTAAATCAGATGTGAGAAGAAGATGTGTGTTTAGCTGTTGTGAAATGCTCTCCAACTTTGACTGTATTTATATCCATCATTGAGGTGTGTGACACATCTGCTGGGGGTGTAAACAGTAAAACCTTAAGGCCGACCTGCACATATAATTTATTATAAATAATAAAGTCAAAATAAATGTTCTGCTCATCGGATTAAGATATATTTTATATGGATTTTACACCTCTCCGAAAGAGGAATCCAACAAAATTATTAGTATCTTAATCTGAGCATCACAACATGGAGTTTGGACCTAGTTGTCCAAATTTAACACTCCCTCTCAACTAGGGAGAACTCCATCCATTAGTGCAATCAAACATCGTGCGTCATCCCGCCGTAACTTGCTTTGCTGGCCTCTTTATTTCAGAACAAAAGTGGGTCAGTCACAAAGACATCATCCCCCGGCTGACATATTCAGCCCAGAGGTCCGAAACCTCTTCCAGACTCACAAAGAGTCTCCAACCAACCCGAAGTTGGTTCATCTGACCCGAAGTCAGGCAGAGGTCCCAGACCTCACTAAACTTGATCCCAGATCAAGTGGTTGGACCGTGCCATCCTAGATAGAGAGTACGGCAATCTCTGATGCGTCCATCAATATTTGCTACTAGTCTCTAGCCTTTCCCACCTCATTGGCCAAATGAGAGGTACTTCCCATGAGCCCCGAACTCAATGGGTAGGATGCATACGGGGCACAGAAAATGAGAGGTGAACCAACTCAAAATCACAACGGTGGGGTCCAAGCACACCACCAAGGTTGGCAAGCCTAGCCTTGTGGTTGCCCATAGCTCCAAGAAGCTCTCCCCAAAGCCCCCCAGAGCTCCCAGAGCTCATCGTCCAACAAGACCCACATCATAGGGTCTTTCCACGACACCAAGACTCTCACGGAAGGTTAGGAACTTGACCTTCCCCAGGGGCTTAGTGAGAATATCAGCGACCTGCTCATCAGTTCCTATATGATCGAGCCTTACGGCGCCTCGCTGTACCATATCCCGGATAAAGTGGTACCTGATATCAATATGCTTGGATCGGTCGTGGAACACAGGATTCTCAGTCATACGAATCCCACTTTGGTTATCACAAAGTATCACGGTGGTATCTAGCACATGTCCAAACAGCTCACTAAAGAGCTTTCGCAACCAAACTGCTTCACAACAGGCCATACTTGCTGCAATGTATTCGGCCTCAGCGGTGCTCAAAGCCACCGACTTCTGCTTCCTGCTCATCCATGAGATCGAAGCAGAACCAAGATTGAAGCAGCATCACGATGTGCTCTTACGATCCACCACACTGCCAGCCCAATCGGCATCAGTATATCCACGGAGTGTCACACTCCCGGCAGTGTATCTCAGCCCATGGTTTATCGTGCCCCGAAGATATCTCAGAACATTCTTGGCACCAACCCAGTGAAAATGATGAGGCTCAACCATCTGTTGACTCAAAGTGTTCACTGCAAAACATATATCCGGTCGGGTGTTCACTAAGAACATCAAAGCTCCTATGAGTTGACGATACTCAGTAGGATTGGCCAAGATAGGCCCAACAGCGCTGCCACTCAACTTCTTAAAGTTGAGTTCCATCGGTGTCGACACGGACTTACAGTCCACCATACCAAATCTTTCCAGAAGCTTCACAATGTATTTTCCTTGAGAAAGGAAAATCTCTCCAGGTCTCTGCCAGATCTCCAGGCCTAGGAAGTAGTGCATCAGTCCTAGGTCCTTCATCTCGAACTCAGCAGCGAGCTCCCTCTTACATTGATGAATGAGAGGGTCAGCACCTGTCAGGAAGAGGTCATCCACATATAGCACTAGAATGAGAGGCTTCCCCTGTACAACCTTGAAGTAAAGGTTCGGATCAGCATTACTTCGAGTGAAGCCTAGCTTCATCAAGTAACTATCCATCCTCTCGTACCAAGCTCTGGGTGCTTGCTTTAACCCATAGAGGGCTTTCTTCAACCTACAGACATGAGTGTCTCGATCCTGAACTTCAAATCCCAGAGGTTGTTCCACATACACCTCTTCCTTTATTGCACCATGCAGAAAAGCGGTCTTGACATCCATCCGATGAAGACTCCATCCTTGCGTAGCAGCAAGGGCTATGATTGATCGAATGGTGGTATATCGTGCCACAGGTGCAAATATGTCATCATAGTCTATTCCTTCCTTTTGAGAGAAGCCACGGCAACAAATCTTGCCTTGAACTTTTCAGCACTCCCATCAGATCCATGTTTGATCTTGTAGAGCCATTTCGCGGTGACAACAGATTTGTCCTTCGGTCTCGGGACCACATCCCAGACATCATTCTTCATTATGGACTCATATTCTTTGTGCATAGCATCCTTCCAAACTTGATGCTTTACGGCTTCCTCAAAAGATCCAGGTTCAGAATGTACAATAGTACTCATGGCAGCTAGATACCCTTGGTATCTACATGGCTTCTTGCTTTCTCGGAATGTCCCCCTTGGGGCAGCATGACCCTCAGCATCTTCGAGGGTGTCCCTGAGCCATGATGGTCTCTTTCCCAGTGAAGGAGATGGATCAATAGGGTCCATTGGTCCTTCAATATTAGGCATTGTCTCATCCTGCGGTTCTTCTTGATTTCCAGGCCTTTCGTCATGATTTCCTTCAGATCTTGGAAGATCTACTACTTTCTTCAGGGAAGCATCTTCGTCAAAAGTGACATCATGGCATATCTCTACTTCCCTTTGACCAGGTACATAGACTCTATAGGCCTTAGAAGTTTCGCTGTAGCCCACAAACATTCCTTTCTTCCTAGAAGCATCCAGCTTACTTCTCTTTTCTTTTGGCACATGAAAATAAACAGGACATCCAAAAATTCTAAAATGTGAGACATCAAGTTTCTTACCAGTGAAAACCTCTTCGGGAGTTTTGGAGTCCAGAGCGGAATGAGGGCATCGGTTTTGAATGTACACAGCAGTATTTGCAGCTTCTCCCCACAGAAACTTCGGTAGACCCTGGTCACATAGCATGGCACGGGCAGTTTCCACAATAGTCCTATTCTTGCGTTCAGCAACACCATTCTGCTCAGGAGTATATGCAGTGGTAGTCTCCCTCTTAATGCCAGCTTCTCTGCAAAAGTCTTTGAACTCATTTGACTCATATTCAGTGCCATTGTCAATCCTCAAAATCTTGATCTTCTTTCCGGTCATATTTTCCACCAAGGCTTTGAAGGTACGGAACCACATGAAAGCCTCATCCTTCTTCTTCAAGAAGTATAGCCAGGTTTTGCGAGAGAAGTCATCAGTAAATGTCATATAGTAAGAACATCCCCCCAGGGATGTTACGGGTAACATACCGATAGACTTAATGACCAGCCAGTAGAATATCAGTTGTCTTTGTGACACTTGAGGGGAATGGTCCCCTTGTATGCTTCCTTTTGGCACAACCTGACATATACCTTCATGATCATCTCTAAATTCGAGCATCCCTGTCACCACCTTCCTTGCTTCGAGAGGGGCTTTATAATGAAGGTGTGCAAACCTTCGGTGCCATAACTCTGTTTGAAGAGTTGTATCACATGACATAGCCCCGAATGGGCTTCCTCCAACCTGGTAGAGTGTATCAACTCTAAACTCAACGAGATAGCTTCCTTGAAGCTCTTCTTCCACATGAGCACCTTTCCATCAGTGAATGTTACATTGAACCCTTTGTCTTCCATGGCTGATATAGACACAAGGTTCTTCTTCAATTTTGGTACATAGAATACATCTTGCAAACGTAGGATTTGTCCTTGAGACAAGTGGAGGGTCACAGTCCCTGTCCCTTTCACGGGATATGTGGCATTATCTCCAAGGATAATTTCTAGATTAGTATCCCTCTCAATCATGTCAGAGAGTGCTTCCTTGAATCCAGTGATGTGTCTTGAGGCACCACTATCTATTAGCCACACATCCATAGTGTCGGGCGGAGATGCAGCAGAGAGAGCAGATACAAGAATATATTCATTTCTTTTATCAACAGCATTAGACTCCTCATACCTGGAGTTTCTAGACCTTTTAGAAGGTTGATTGTTTCCACCAAAGGGAGCCTTCCTCTTTCCTTTGGATCTGTCGTTTCTTCGATTCCCATTCCTCCGGTTGTTGTTGTTATCATCACTATCGGGAGAATCCTTCTTGAAAGGACATTCTCTAGCATAGTGACCAGGCCTATGACAAGTGAAACACTTACCCTTCTTTTCTTGGGCCCTCGTTCTTCCTTTGTCCTTAGGACCACCAGAGTTCTTCTTTCGAGAATGAGCACCATAGGCAGCATTTCTGTCATTTTCGAATTCCTTCATTCTTGTTTCTTCTTGCATACATCTAGACAGAAGTTCGTCAAAGTTAGGAATGGTATTATTATTGAAAATGGTAGTAGTGAATACTTGCCATTCATATGGGAGTCCTCCAAGTGCGGTGAGAACCATCTCACGATCGGCTATTGTCTCCCCAATAGCCAGCAGATTGTTCTTTGTTTTGGTCAATTTCAGAAAGTACGCTTGAACAGACTCATCCCGGCCCTTCTTCAGATTCTTCAATTTATTCTTGAGGAATAGTACTTGGTTCACATTGTTTACTTTGAACATAAGGATCAATTTATCATACATCTCCTTGGATGTGCCTAGCTCAGATATATAGGCAACCAGACTTTTATGTATGGATTCCCTGATCATCAGCTTTGCTTTGATCTCCCCCTTTTTATACTTGTTTTTAGCAGCAGCAGTAGCATTGGATGGAGGTTCTTGTATCTTTCCCAGAACATGATCCATGAGATCATGGTCTTCCAATTTGAGATCTAATATCATCTTCCAGGCATGGAAGTCATCCCTTCCAGTCAGCTTGTCATTCTCCTTGAATTCATAACTTGTGGAACCCATTTTCTCAGATGGTGATTGCTAAAGATAGGGCTTGTCTTCACCTCAGCTCTGATACCATGTAAATTTTTGTAAATGTTCTATGCTTGATGCAACTTTATTTTTATTACAGCAATCACACAAATGGTTAAGTAAAATGTTGATAGAACATATCAGTGGATCTTATAGAAGACAAACCAGAAACAGAAAAATGTGATGGTGCGTTACGGCGGTCAACAGGATGCTTCAACCAGCAAAGTCTCCTTGATCAGCCAACCCAGAATGTGTCACAACAATCCTCCAATCAGCTATCGAGTCAACCCAAGTCAACTCCAGAAAAGTCAACGCTGTCCAGAAAAGTCAACGCAGGGCAGCAAGCTAAAAGTCAACGCAGCAACAATTCGGTCAACCCTTTGACCTCGATTTTTGTGCCAAAGTGTACGGCCTCTTGAAATCGAACACTCCAACAATTTTCAGCCCTTTCGGACCATGCATTGACCAAAGTCAACACTGGTCAAACTACCTTCAAAACCCTAGCTGCAGAAATTCGTCCTTCCTCTTGGCCGTACAGATTTCGTCCTTCTTCTTCACACTGACCTCGATTTCTGTGCCAATGTGTACGGCCTCCCAAAATCGAACTCTCCAACAATTTTCAGCCCTTTCGGACCATGCGTTGACCAAAGTCAACGCTGGTCAAACTTCGTTGGAAACCCTAGCTGCAGAAATTTTGTCCTTCCTCTTGGCCGTACAGATTCGTCCTTCTTCTTCACACGTGTGGGCTGAACTTATCCTCCAAGGAGCTCGTACTAAATCAGATGAGAGAAGAAGATGTGTGTTTAGTTGTTGTGAAATGCTCTCCAACTTTGCCTGTATTTATATCCATCATTGGGGTGTGTGACACATCTGCTGGGGGTGTAAAACCTTAAGGCTGACCTACACATATAATTTATTATAAATAATAAATTCAAAATAAATGTTCTGCTCATCGGATTAAGATATATTTTATATGGATTTTACACCTCTCCGAAAGAGGAATCCAACAAAATTATTAGTATCTTAATCTGAGCATCACAACATGGAGTTTGGACCTAGTTGTCCAAATTTAACAAAGTGCCACTTCATTCAGTTTTTTCCACTAATTTAGTTCAATTGGATGGCGACTTACTCTACTCCAGTACTTGGTTCGCATCAATCTTCCTTTTTTGAGGAATTTGACTTCCTTTATTCCTAGTACACATTAGAGACGATGCGTCGTTATATATAAAGGGGTGAGCTATGGGTTCAAGGAATAATCTTCAGCAGTACCAGCATCTACTATCTTTCTCTCTTGTCTCCATTTTCTTTCTCTCTTCTAGCTTCTACTATATTGTGTTTGAATATCGATGTCATCAGTTTTTGTAGTAGTCATGTTGGTGTAGCCAGCCTCCTAGCCTTTGCAGAATAAAGCTCCATTTGATCTCTTTTGTCTCTTTAGGTTGATCGATGTCTTAACATTTAGCTTATGCAATATTGTAAAAGTTTCATAGCTATTTCCATTCATTCAAATATGTCACTTAAATCCACTTTCTATCTATTTTATCTTCCATTTAAAAGTTGACACTAGAGATTATTCCACTATTTAAAACACAGAATCTTAAAGGCTTGTTTGGCCACTAAATTATTTTTTCTATGTTAGTTTGTAGATTTTCGGGTGAAAATAGGACATGCTAGACTAGGGACACCCCCCTTGTGGTTGGCAAGCACCAATCCGAATAGAGAGGGAAATTTGCACGTGACACAAATGGCAAATTTTCCTATTTGTTGCATTGATTTTTCTTATCCCAAATTCATCAAATAATCCAATTTTCAATGGAGTAAAAATCCGTGCGAACAAGGCACCATTGTCGAAGAGCATTGTCAATCCTCAATTATTCAAATGACATTGGTGAGTTTCTGTTTAAATTGCTACATTTTATTTTACTCACATAGCTACTCCATTAAAAGTAGGATTGAATCACTCTTGTTGAAAGGAGGAAATCCCCGTGATTCAATCATATTCAAGGCAGAGTTCCAAGACTGAGCGAACCCGAGCTTCTTTTATGGAACAAGGCTGGGTTCCAACCAAGAACTTCACCTGGATTGGTCATAGTATTAGACTCTTTGCTAAGTTCATTGCATTCCACTTCTAATTCTTTCAAGCTATTCAGTAAAAGTATCTTCAATCGTTATTTTCTTTGGTTTCATGCTTTTTTTTATCTCAAGTTAATATTATGATACCAGTTCGACTTATTTTCATTTCGGTCTTTTAAATGGCAGCAATTACAAATCCAGTGAGGTTTACCCTTGCCGTTTATGATCAATTACATTTCACTAGAATTCATAATCAACCTCATGATTTTCTTGTGTGTAATTATCATAAATACTTACTGAAGTTTGGAGGGAACAACATAATATCAATTAAGGATATTTCAGTGATTTTCTAAAATATGTGGATGATTTCGACGTAGAATATGAGGATGTAGTGATGAAGATGTTTATGCAAACCCTTGAGGGGGATGCACAGACATGGTGTAAATCCCTTCCCTCATGCTTCCATTGATGGATGGGATTCATTTCAACAGAAGATCACAGAAAAATGGAGCCAAAAACATGACAAATCATTCATATTAACTGAACTTGATTCTATGCTTAAAGAGGATAATGAATCTGTATTTTAATTTAATAACTGTTTTCCTAGACTTTATTTCAAGATTCCTCAAAATGTGCATCCGATGATGAGTGTACATTGTTTTGTTATTTCAAAGTATTTGATAAATTGTTTGGCCTCTTACTTAGGAACTAAAATCTTCCTAATCTGGAGGATGTTGAATTTTTACGTGGTCTTCTTAACTGATAATTTCGTTTGATGTTTTAACTGATACTTTTGGCATTTCCTAAACATGATTACATCATTAGGCAAATTATACAGAAGACATCAACAATACAATGATAGTAGAACCACGAAGAAGAAGCCAGACAAAAGACACAAGATATTAACCTAGGAAAACCCACAATGGGGAAAAACACAGCCAACCTTTTACTTAAAGAATCAATACAACAAGAGATACATCAGAGTCAACTAACCAGCAAGATGATCAACCACCAAAGACCAAGTAAGTCCTCCATAATTTTGTCCACAGAAGCTCTGCAACAAGGTCATGAAATGTCCTCCAAATCTGCCTCAGAACTCACACTTACCCGCTGAGATGTATCACAAAGATGAGGACTCTAGAGGGAGGACTCTAAAGGGCTGAAACATGCCCAGAAAATCTAACTAAAACTTTGCACTGTACCACAGTGATATTCCACAGAAATAATGTCTTAAGAAGGTTGAGATTCGACCTCTGCACCAGTCTCAACAGTTCAGATGTTTAGTCAAAACTCATGTCACAGATATTCGCATTCTATCTCAAGAAGTTCACATTGTACCTCAGGGACTTCACATTATAACTCGAGACCTTCACACTGTAGCTCAAATCCACGAGCCTCGGATCAAATCCGAATTGTGTCTTTTGGAGAGCGAATAAACTTTATTTATAGTTGTTTGTCCATCCGAAGGGGCACGTCCCTTGGGCAGGCCAACTTGAACCTTGGAGGGCCGACTTGGTCTTTGTGAAGGCAAAACACAAATTTTCATTTTCATTTTCCCACTCTTAATAAGCCTTGTAATATTTTTCTTTTGAATACAAAAATAAATCCTTTTCCTGCAAGCATGAAGAACATGCTTCATTTAATTTTTCTTTTACAGATATACTTTTCATTTCATCTTTTACAAGTACAAAAGGAACATTATGAAGACCAACCATAGCTACAAAATACAACACTCCCTCTTAGCTAGGGAGGTATCCATAATGACTATCCAGATGTTCTCTATATACATTATCTCTCGAAGGAAAGGTTCAATTCATCGATAGCATCATCATCTAGGTCAACACCCTTGAACTACATCAACATCATCATCAATATGTACCACAACCTAGGTTAGATCTCCTAACCAATAGTACTCACTAGTCACCCTAATCTGGTGAGCGCCTTACCTCATGGTACTCCGACTAGTTCAGGGTTGCCATCACCCATGGTCAAACCCTAGGGAAACTCATGTACCAAATCCAAAGGCCTCACTCTAGGCCAAGATGCTAAAGAGGTACCCACTCCATGAGTGTCTGGAACTCAGGGACCATTCTCTCTAAAATGTTTGTCCATCATGCTATCATATCAATGCTCCATCCCAATTATAGAGTGATTAAGAAAAGATCAAGCTTAAGATAAGAATTGTTGAGGATGTCAAAGCGCAAGCAGGTGCAAGATGTTGAGCAGGTACAAGATGCCATCATTGACATCCTCGGTATGTTGGCTATCATGGATGAATGCAGTGATAAAACCCTAGCTAACCCGAACTCTATGGTTTGGATTCTTTAGACGATGGTCATACTCCACATCTGTTGAAGTTTTTGAAGTAGCAGATCAAAGAGTTTTCCTTCGTGACCCTCGCCATTGGATTCATGACCCTTCGTGACAGTGGCATCTTTGTGGCATTTTCGCTATCTTTATGTTTGAGACAGAGCTCCGCCAAAATTACAGTGCAGATAGTTTGAAGAAGGGCATATCTACTCGCTCTTGGCATGATCTGATTCTTGAACAAAAAGTTGTGCTAACTAGAAGACTTATGAAGAGTTCTATGATGCAACAAAGTCCATGCATGCATTCTATTCTCTCCAATTTATAAAAAAAAAATCTAGATCGCACTATTCTTGAGGCTCGCATTAATTGTCAGAGAGACTCACTCAAGGCTCGCATTCTGTGAGGACGTGAAAAACAACCTTGTAAAGAAACTTGCAAGAGTTGTGGTATCTTTGACAGTACTTCCACCTGGACACTACCTAGAGTTTGCAATAAATTTTTTGCGGAACTTTGAAAACCAACTCCTTGACAGCGTAAACATGTGCGGCCTCTCTTGAAATAAAGTTCAGAGATAGTGGCATCATGAACTTCATTTCAGTTTAATAGGATTTTGCCTTGGTATTTCACTAGTAAGGCTGAGCTGGCCCGGCATTCATTTCCGGACCACCCTGTGCTCTTGGACCACCCTGTTCCTCAGCCTCCTCTCCCTGGTATCCAAACTAAGCTTCGGTGTCAAAACCAAATGCCCCTTATCATCCAATGAAGGTAATTATGCCGCTGCTACAACCTGTTGTCCCAATGCCTTCTTCAGGCATGAGATGTGGGCAGTTGCTCATGACCCTCCTGAGCCTCTCGAATGCCTCCTCTGTTATCTGTGTCCACTCAAAAGCACCCCTCTTTGTCACGTCTGTAAGAGGTGTTGGAAGTTGTGAAAATCCCCTCACAAACCTCCTGTAATAGGTGCAAATACCCAGGAATCCCATTAGCTCTGTTACATTCCTGGGTGTTGGCCAATCCAATATGGCTAGGATCTTCTCCTGATGTGCCTTCACCCCATCCTCTCCTATCACATGCCTAAGGTACAGCATCTACGTCAATCCAAACTCACATTTGGACATCTCCGCATACAGTTGTTGCTCCTCTAGTATGTGTAGCACTTCCTCCAAGTGTTGGAGGTGCTCCTCCCATGTCCGACTATAAATGAGTATATCATCAAAGAAAACTAAGACAAAACGTCTCAATTGTCCCTGGAACACATGGTTCATACAAGACTGGAAGGTAGCGGGAGCGTTGGTTAGCCCAAAGGGCATCACCAAAAACTCAAAATGTCCATAGTGACAACGAAAAGCGGTCTTAGCAATATCCTGCTCCCTCACGCGTATCTGGTGGTACTCCGAACACAAATCTACCTCAGAGAAGTAATTAGCTCCTCTAAGCTCATCCATCAGCTCATCTATGCAAGGAATAGGATACCTGCTCTTTAGAGTCTTCTTATTCAGTGCCCGGTAGTTTGTGCACATGTGCAGCGTAACATCCTTCTTTTTCACCAACACTAAGGAAGAAGAAAAAGGACTAGAGCTAGGCCTCATATGCCCCAATCTCAGTAACTCATGTATAGCCTACTCTATCTCGTCCTTATAAGCCTTGGGATGCCTAAAAGGTGTGGTGATGACAGCATTCACACCCTCCTCCAACTCAATAGTGTGCTCGAATCCTCAGTCTGGTGGTCTCCCTGGCGGAACATCTCCAAAAACCTCCTGATGGCACTCCAACAAAGCTAATATGTCTGAGTGCGTAGCCTTGGCCCGTAATCCAGTCTCTGAAATGCGTAAATCAACTGCCCACTCCACATCTCTATGTCGCAGATCAGCCTCCATCCTGTGAGCTGAGACTATTTGAGGTGGATAAGAGTGTATCCCCCTCAACAATATTGGCCTCCCATGAAGCCCTTTGAACTCCATCTCCAATTGCTTCCAATCAGTGGTGACTTTCCCTAGTGTGTACAGCCACTGAACTCCCAACACCACATTGGTATCCGAAATATCAACAACAAAGAAATGCTCGGTGAGAAAGTAGTTCCCCATCTGCAAAGTCAAGCCAAGGACATATCCCGTACACTGCATGGTATGGGCTCCAGGTATCAGAACTGAGAATCCCTGAAACGTGGATGTCTGGATGACCCTACGCTCCACCATCTGGGCATAAAGAAAGTTGTGGGTGGCCCCACTATCAACCAGAACTGACACACGGTGCCCCTGAATGGTCCCCCTAACTCTAAGTGTCAGGTACATTGGCACACCCCGAAGTGAAGCAAGAACTCCTCCTAATGGGGAAAACGGTCCTCCTCCATGTGGGGGTGGTGGTAGTCCTCCTGCTCCCGATGGACCTCCATCATCCCTCGGCTCCTCCACTATCTCGGTCTCCTCCTCCTCTAGCTCACTATCTGAGAACACCTCAAGGAAATGGGCCTTGCCCTTGGTGCACTTGTGCCCCAGTGTCCAAGGCTCCTGGCACGTGAAACACAATATCCTCCTCCTGAGGTCCCTTTGTGTCTCATCATCCAACTAACCACGCCCTCCATCTCTCTGTGGTGGCCTCGTATCTCTGCTACCCTGTGGGGTTGTGGGTCTCGTGGGAACGAAAGCCCTGTTCTTAGGCACTACGTCAATCATATCCCAAGCTCGAGAGATGGCATCCTATAGTGATGTGGGCTTATAGGCCCTCACCCATCCACGCAATGGCTCAGCAAGCCCCTCCACAAAAAGCATGGTCAACTAGCTCTCGAAAATATCTTTCACCATCACAGCCAACCTTTGAAACACGGTGATGAATGCCTCTGCGCTGCATGTCTGTCTCAAATGGGCTAGCTCCTTGAAGTGAAGTTCCGGATCCATCCTCTCAAACCTCTCAAACAATTGTCGGGTGCACCCCTGGTATGATGTGATGTGGATATGTCCAAGTGTGATCAACCCATGGTACCACCATTCCTGGGCATCCCCTTCCAAGTGAAGGGTGGCAAATCGGATGGCATCTGCTTCCTTCATGGGATTCAGGTGGAAATAGGTGTCCAGCTTTTGTATCCATGCTCACGCTGAACTCTTTGCTCCCCCATCAAAATTTGGAAGAGTGACCTTCCCTACCAATATTTGCACCTCATGGCTGGATGATCCTCCTCTAAAATAATTCCCAGCCCCTGTGGTAGACCTCTCCTTTAGGTGAATGAATTGACCAAAGGACATCACCCGCCTGATCTGGGCATCCAATCCCTCATACTCATCGATGACTGATGCAACCGAGTGTACTAGATCTGCAACTGGATTCGACTCCCTCTCAGGCTCTGCTTCCTTTAGAAAGTTGGGCATCAATGGTCTGCCAACTTGCCCACACTGTGGAGTGTGTGGGAGCTGGAATGTACGGCTGCCTCTTGCTCTGGTACCTCCATCACCCTGAGGCTCTGCTCCATCTAGCCTTCCACCCACATGTAATCCCATCACCTGCTATATCATATCCATCACGATTTGCCCCTACCTCATCATCTGTTGATTTTCTCTCAGTAACTCCTCCAAAATTTGGTCCTAGCCCCTTAGACTGGGTTGCTCCTCCTCATCGTGTTGATCCATTCCTTCCCTCCTGGCTTCTACTTCTATGTCTGAAAATGGGTCTGGGTTACCTTCTCTCCCACGACCTCTATGAAAACCACTCCTTGGTATCTCAGTGGCATCACATACCCTTGTTCCCCACCCTGGCCAAGAACATGCTCTGATACCATTGTAATATTCCAAATAGATAATTTACAATGATAAAAAAAGACATGGCATAAATTTTAACACGGAATTTTGTTCAACAAACACAAGTACAGAGAAATATGCCCATAACACCAATTTTATTATTATGATCAGCTGGAGTACAATATGAGATGGAAGGAGTGCACCTGGGCTTGCACAAGGCAAGCTACAAGCCTCAGGTGATCAACAACAAAATGTACAGCTGCTACAATGAACTTCTCTCTTGGAAACTGCGTTGTCCTTGACTTTTTGTACTGTTGGCTGACTTCGGCACTTGATTTTCCCACTGAATAGTGCTCAAAAAAATCTAGAAATTTGGGAAGGTGATCCCTGCCCAAAACCCAAAAAAACCCAAAAAGGGTTCTCCCAACTTCCAATCTTAAAAATTGGACCCCTCACTGCTTGGCCTCCCTCTAATTTCGAAATTTGTTGTTGTAGCTACTCCGGTAGATTTATGCCCTCCAAAATACCAGCAAACCACCTCAATTATATCTCCAACCAAATCCCCAACACCCCAACTCCCAAATCCTTCCACAATCTTGCTCCCGAAAGAGCCTCCACAAGTGACTAAAGTCATTAAACAGTCTAGGGATGGCTTACGTAGTTTCTGGGTAAGGTTGTGTGAATACTACGCAGGGGCTGAATCTCCAAGGCTTCCACCATTGCTAGACTTCAGAAATGCTCCTCTAATGGCCCATGTAGCTCCTTCGGTGATTCTCCACTCAATTCCACTACACAGCAACTCAACTGCCTTTAAAAGACTACTCATATTTAGGCTTCAGTTGCTGGAAGTTATCAACATAATCCATCTTTTCCAACTCATCAGAATCGTTTTCAACCAAATATGAAATGAGAGACTTGATATTTTTCTTGCAAATGTACTTAATAAGCTGAAGCACATCAAATTAATAAGGTTATAATGATTTCCATTAGTTGTAAGGGCTTGTATAGATGGATCAAAAAGGTCGTTCTTCACTATATGATGATGAAGAAAATCGTCATTGCTAAATATTATGTTGCACAAGAATCGAATGCCAGCCACCACACGATATTTCTCCTTTCTGTGTGTCAACGGAAATACCTTCTCTATAACATCATTATTTAGAAAAATAGTACTTTATTCCATATGAATGGTGTGGAACACATAAACATAAGAGGTCACAGTTGTTTGTAAGACTCTATGGCACTGTCAAACAAGCCCCTGAGTTGATTCCTTCAATACATGTAGCTTCTCTTCCAAGGTATGGGCTCCCATGTGCAGGACACGCTGATGTGGTAACACGTATCAACTGGTCCATGTACTTGTCATAGAAAATATCTATCAGTGCATCCCTCTGAGAACCTGACATCGTATAAGGGTCCAAAATGATTCGAATAACTTCCAAAAACTAGCAGCACATGTCCCTTCCAAACATGGTCAAGAGGTTGAGAAGGGCATCACCTTCATGTTGAACCACAAATGTACACAAAAGAGAAGCATCAAGTCGCATTTGGTGAACAAGTTGCAGACTTCTGCTGAGACTACAAAATTCTTGGAAGAATAAAATCAAGTTCTTCTTCGCTTGATTCGGAATGTCAGCTGTCTTCAACCTTACAAACATCTCATGCATCAAAGCAATGTCTTCTTTGAGTGCAGACATGATTGTTACATTATTTGAATGTATAATTGAGTTAATAGTTGTGAAAGTAACCTCATCCAAAACTCGTGGTATGTGAAAATTCTATAATATAGAATCCTACTGCTGCTACTGATTATATTTCTTCTATTGCATTCATTCACAATTATTTAACATTTCACTGTGTCAAATATCAAAATAAAATACGCTGCAGACTTCACAATGCATAATCAATATGAAAGAAATAGCACAAGTATTCACACATAGACACCATTATATTTGGACAATTGTCCCCGGAAAAACACAAAGTGGGAAAACCGGTGCAGCAGATCTGGGGGTTTCTTTATTATGCAGAAGTTTGAGTACAAATGTGTGACTGTGATTCTCTGTCAATCACATGAATAAATCTGATAGGAACAGACTAGTGAGACAATTCTCACTCTACCACGAAGTTCCGGCACTGACCTGCACTTGCTCTGAGTGGCTCTGTGTGAACTTTGTGCAGTGACTGCGTCCACTATGTTGTCACTGCGTTACTGCTGCTACTGTTGCTTATGTCTGCCTCAGTGCTCACAGCTGGGTGAGACTAGAGTGTTCTCCTCCTCCAGAATACGTCCTCCAGAAACTGAATGAACCCTCAGCTGCTCCTCTCCAACTGAAATAGAACTCCCTCTATTGGTCTGCACTGGCCTAGCGTAACTGCTGCTTGGCTATCACTGCGCAGTTGCTAGTGGCTCCCTCCTTCCTTCTCTTCCTGTACTCTCTCGCCTTCAAAACTCTTCCTCCTAAAGAATTCTCCTTCCCCTCTTTGCAATCTAGAACCACTTCGACCCTTCCTTAGACTTGAAGAAATCGATCTCTAGATTATTTCTTCGTCTAATGTGTCTTCCAAATGCCCATCGAGCTCTCCTTTATAATCTTTCACTAACTCATCAATGGCCAAAATTAAATCATAATCAAGGGCTAAGATTAACTAAGAGTTGATATGTGCCTTTATTTAGAAGATTCTCACTTGATTCAACTAATACATTTTAATTAATCAGTTTCCCTAAGTTTAGACTTAGGAAACCATTAAAAAAAGATTAATTAATTTAATTAAATCATTTCTAAGAGGAATCTCCCAAAACACTTTCTGCGTATTGTGGAATACAAGAGTCATAGCCTATATGTAAAATATCAAGGCTAGAACACACCCGATGCTACCATAAATCAACACTCGCTCTTAGCGAGGAAAGTGTTCTAGCATACAACACAATGTACTGCTCTGAATATTGTAACATCTACTGCTGAGCTGCTGATGTCTGACACTGTTGTCCACCAACACTGCTCAAATGCTGCATCTAAACTGTTGCTGACCCTACATGCTGCTGCCAACTGCCACTGTACTGCAACTCCCTCTTTCAACTGCGACGAAGACCCATTGACTAAAATGGATTTTCAGTCATACCCAACTGTTCTCTGAACTGAGTGAACTTAATCCTCCCCAGAGCTTTAGTGAGTATATCTGCTATCTGTTCTCTTGTGGGAATGTACTGTAGTTGTACTGCCCCACGCTGAACACAATCCCTGATAAAATGACACCTAATGTCACTCTGTTTGGACCGATCATGAAATACTGGATTTTAGAGAGTTTGATACAACTCTGATTGTTACAGTAAACGCTAGTCAGCTCCATCCTACTCCTGAATAGACTCACAAGAATTTTCCGAAGCCAGATGGCTTCACATGTAGCTCGCTGTTGTACTAGCTGCCATGTACTCTGCTTCAACTGTGCTCAATGCTACTGACTTCTGTTTCCTGCTGCACCAGGACACCATTTCTAATCCAACGTTGAAACGGTACCCAGAGGTACTTTTCCTATCCATTGAGCTTCCTGCCCAATCTGCGTCTGTGAATCCACTGAGTCTGACATCCTCTCCTCGGCCATACCTTATACCAAATCCGACTGTTCCTCGTACATACTTCAGGATGTGCCTTGCTTCTACCCAGTGCACTCTTTTGGGTTCCACCGTGAACTGACTAAGAGTGTTGACAGCAAAGCAAATGTCTGGTCTGGTGTTAACCAGATATATTAATGACCCGATGAGTTGTCTGTATAAGGTGGGGTCTACTTCTGTGTTTTCTAATGCATCTATCTTTTTCCAATTGGTGATGATGGGTGTGGTCATGGGCCTGCAATCCTTCATTTTGAACCTCTTCAGAATTTCCATGGCATACCTCTCCTGTCCCATGAAGTTATCTCCATTCTTCTGGCAGGCCTCCAATCCTAGGAAGTAATGCATCAACCCCAAACCCTTCATGTCGAATTCTACTTCTAGATTCCGTTTGCAATCCTTGATGAGCCTAGATGATCCAGTGAGAAACAGATCATCTACATATAGTACTAATACTAATGGCTCATTCTCTACCAATAAATAGTAAAGATTGGGATCTACGTCACTCTTGACAAACCCCATTTTTTGTAAATAGCTATCTATTCGACCATACCATGCTCTCGAAGCCTGCTTGAACCCGTACATGGCCTTCTTCAATCTATATACATGAGACTTCCTCTCATGAGTCTCAAAACCCTCTGGATGTTTGATATATACCTCTTCCTCAATCTCTCCATTCAAGAACGTTGTCTTGACATCCATTTGATGAATCTCCCATCCCATCTGTACTGCTAAGGATACAACAGTCCGGATGGAGGTATATCTGGCAACTGGTGCGAAGGTCTCTTCATAGTCAATGCCTTCCTTCTGAGCATACCCTTTTACCACGAACCTAGCCTTATATTTCTCTACGCTACCATCTGTTGTGTATTTGATCTTGTAGATCCATCTTTATCCAACAACTGATATGCTCTTAGGTCTGGGCACAACCTCCCAGACGTCATTTGTCATGATAGAAGCATACTCCTCTATCATGGCATCTCCCATACATGGTGCCGAATAGCTTCCTGGAAGTTGGAGAGTTCCTCTACATGAGCAACCAAAGCCTGGTACCTGTCAAGTTGTCTACACTGCCTCTTCCCACTCCTGGGAGTCCCAATGAAGTTTTCTGCATCCCTCAGTATCTACTGAGCTTCCTTGCTGATCCGACCAATGGTGGAGGGCTGCTCTCTCAACTCTTCCTCCTGATCTGGCTGTTCCTCAAACTGAGTATTCTCCGGATCTTCTTCTATGGAAACGTTTGTACCTATACTGGGTACTAAAGTCTGTCTTCGTGTCTGTCCTTCTTGGTGCCCCTGCTGCTCTTGGACCAAGGGAACTTTTGCAGTTTGATCCTCTGCCAGCATATCACGCAATTTTTGAAAAGCTCTATCGTCCATGAACTTAACATCGCGTCTTATCACAACCTTCCTACTGCTACGAATATAGATCCTATATGCCTTGGAGGTTTCGCTGTATCCTACAAGATAACCCCCTTTATGCAATTTGATCAAGCTTACTTCTCTTCTCGCTTGGTACATGACAGTATGCCATGCTACCAAATATCAGAAGGTGCCTTACCTATGGTTTCTTCCCTTTGAAAACTTCTTCAGGAGTCTTCTTCCTCAATGCTCTATGAGGAGTCCTGTTCTGGATGTACACTATCATGTTGCAAGCTTCTGCCCATAAATATCTAGGCAATCCAAGGTCGATTAACATGGCCTTGGTTGCGCCTACAATTGTCCTGTTTTTCCGTTCTGCCACACCATTCTGTTCGGGATTGTATGGCACAGTCCAGTCCCTCCTGATGCCCTACATTGCACAGAAATCTGTGAAGTCTCCATCTATGTGCTCTCCACCATTATCAAAACACAATGTCTTGATTTTCTTCCCCATCATATTTTCAACAAGAGCCTTGAATTCTTTGAACTTTTCAAAGACTTCATTTTTTGTCTTCAATAAGTAAATCCAGGTCTTTCTATAGTGATCATCAATGAATGTGACAAAATATTTGCCACCCTTGAGAGTGTTAGTGGACATTGGTCCACAGATATCTGAGTGTATCAGTCCTAATATGCTTGTTGCCCGGTTTTCACCTCTGGAAAAGGTTGCCTTAGCGTACTTCCCAAGTACACATCCTCGGCATACATCATCATGCTCGATGCTGAGAACAGGTACCCTAGCAATTGTCTCTCTGAGCATCTTCAACACACCATGGTGCAAGTACCCCATTATTCTATGTCAAAGTTCGTTCAACCCTTTCTTGTCTTCAAGATTACTACCGATTAGTGCCATCGGAGATCCAAGCTGCAACCTGTATAGTCTGTTGCTCCTAACTCTGATCTGCTTTGTTTACTTCCAGCTTGGGTGCTTGACATATGCCTTCTTCCCAATAAAGTATACGTCATACCCTTTGTCCTGCAACTGGGACACAGATTAAATTCATCCCAAGCCCCGGCACATGTAGTACATCCGTGACTTTAACGCTGGTTCTGACTTCCGTCTGAAACACTACAGTTCCTCTCCCAACTGGAGTGCATTTCGTGCTATTCCCCATTGTGATTTGGAAGTTCATCTGCTCCTCCCTATAGCTCGAGAAATATTCTCGTACTCCAATCATATGAGCTGAAGCCCCGCTATCAATATACTAGATTCCTGCAGATGCTGAACTTGACAAGCATGCACAATCCTCTTCTAACCGAGAGGATAAAACATCAAAGTCTGCCATACTTATCTATCCTTTCTTTTCCCTGTGCTGCGTCCCTTCTGAAGCTTTTGGTTTGCGCAGTCTGCTCCTTGACCCTACTTCCTTTGGATCTGACAGCTCTGATACCATGTGAAAATTCTATAACATAGAATCCTACTACAACTACTGATTATATTTCTTCTATTGCATTCATTCACAATTATTTAACATTTCACTGTGTTAAATATCAAAATAAAATACGCTGCAGACTTCACAATACATAATCAATATGAAAGAAATAGCAAAAGTATTCACACGTAGACACCGTTATTTTTAGACAATTGTCCCCGGAAAAACCCAATGTGGGAAAACTAGTGCAACAGATCTGAGGGTTTCTTTATTATGCAGAAGTTTGAGGACAAATGTGTGATTGTGATTTTGTATCAATCACATGAAGAAATCTTATAGGAACAGACTAGTGAGACAATTCTCACTCTACCACGAAGTTCCGGCACTGACCTGCACTTGCTCTGAGTGGCTCTGCGTAAACTCTGCGTAGTGACTGCGTCCCCTACGCTGTGATTGCGTTATTGTTGCTACTGTTTCTTATGTTTGCCTCAGTGCTCACAGCTGGGTGAGACTAAAGTGTTCTCCTCCTCCAGAAAATGTCCTCCGAAAACTGAATGAACCCTCAGTTGCTCCTCTCAAACTGAAATCGAACTCCCTCTGTTGGTCTGCGCCGGCCCAGCATAAATACTGCTTGGCTATCACTGCGCAGCTACTAGTGGCTCCCTCCTTCCTTCTCTTCCTGTACTCTCTCGCCTTCAGAACTCTTCCTCTTGAAGAATTCCCCTTCCCCTCTCTGCAATCTCGAACCACTTCGATTCTTCCTTAGACTTGAGAAAAACAATCTCTGGATTCTTTCTCCGTCTAATGTGTCTTCCAAATGCCCATCGAGCTCTTCTTTATAATCTTTCACTAACTCATTAATGGCCAAGATTAAATCATAATCAAGGGCTAAGATTAACTGAGAGTTGATATGTGCCTTTATTTAGAAGATTCTCACTTGATTCAACTAATACACTTTAATTAATCAGTTTCCTTAAGTTTAGACTTAGGAAACCATTAAAAAAAGATTAATTAATTTAATTAAATCATCTCTAAGAGGAATCTCCCAAAACACTTTTTGGGTATTGTGGAATTCAAGGGTCATAGCCTATATGTAAAATCTCAAGGCTAGAACACACTCGATGCTACCATAAAGCAACATGGTAAAATGACATCCTTTATGTAACCAACAATGTAGGTTTGGTGGATATTTGACAAATTTGATGAGTTCCCAATCGACACTGCCTGCTCAAAAGTAACTTGCTCTCTTAGAAATGCATGTTCCTCTTGCTAAGAAGGTAGATCTGGGTCATTATCACGTTCTTCACCAACTAGCTAGGGTTCCTTTTTCCTTTGCCTCTTTGGGGTCTTTAATATTTTTTTTCTAATAGAATCTGCACTAAGGTATTGATCCTAAAGTTGTCATACACCAACGTTCAAGGCTCCCAAATTTTTCTTAATGGCCTGTACATTTTCTTCTATTTGAAAGACCTATACCTTCAAGGAATCCAATCCTTGATCCAAAAAAATTCCGCATTCTTGACTTTGACCAAGTGACCCTTTTATATCATACGGCAATAATTTTCCTTCATTCATTTATTTTAATCTTTGTTTGACATTTTCAATACCTGTAATAATGTTGTTCTCAAATGCCATAAGTCTTTTACCCATGTCTACGCTTCCATCATTTGATCCAGATGTAGAAATTAGCTGAATAAATCACTTATTCACTGAAGATTAACCTGGTCATATATCAATTTCGAATTGCATACATAACACATAACCTTCTTCTACAATTAATTGTCACATGCGGAAATAACAGAAGCAATCTCACATCAATTCAATCACACATTAACTCGGTATGTATGGGGAAAGCCTATAGCTGAAAACCCCGCAGCTATTGTGTATATTATAATGGAGAAATCAAGTAACCAAACAAGTACAATACTCCTCACAAGTACTCAGTACTCTCTCATGAAGTTACTCACAATCTAGCTTGGTTTTGAACAAGTCTTGGGTTCAAAACACACCACTAACTGCCTTGCCTCTATTGCGCAATCATGGCCTGTATATGAAGAGGTTCAAGGTTCGAATCCCCTTGCCTTGATTGCGTAATTGTCATGGACAATTCCTCCAAGTGTAATGCAAATCTCATCCAAAACCAATCTACCAACTGATAGCTTTACTCACCCTTTCATCTACCTCTTCCACTGGTCTCCACTGAACTGATCATGCACTGTAGTGAACTGAAGTGTTCTTGAGTTGACTAATGAGTTAATATTTAGTAAATTAAATATTATTTAATTTACTCCCCTCATATCTAGTTGATTAGTTAGTTAACTAATCCCAACTAGTTCAACTAAAACAAACAGAACACAACTCCACTACTTGTCCCGTTAACTCCTCCAAAACTCCTGCCACTGAAGTCTAACTGAAGCCAACCATACAAGATGCCATCAAACCCTAGGAACCACGTGATTCCTTGTGTCAGTTGCATGAGCCACCTCCATGACTCAAACTGAAGTGCGCCAAGAGAGTAAACTGCTGTTTATAGTCAAAATATTATTAAGGGTAAATAATATTTGACTTCCATATTTTAGGAGATCAGTCTAAAAATAGCCTGGGTCCTAAAAATTAGGGTCTCATCTATTTTTACCGACATGTCGCATACTCCAAGAATCTCCAAGTAGAATTCCCAAATTATGCTCCGTATGTCTAAAAATAGACATAGTCTAAAAATAGACTTTGCGCCAGAATTTGCCTGCGGGCCCACTTAGTGAAGGCGACTTCATTTCACTAAGCTCCATCATCTTGCTGCATTCTCAACACCAGACTCACCATTATTGCAAAAATTATTGGCAGTCATAGTTGCATCAATATTGTGGAACCTTGTCAAGTTACAATCAAATTTGCATACATTTTTGTCAATTGCAATGGTAGGAACAACATCCTTATAGAAATTTTCATTGGTAGTGTTACAAGTTGGGTCAGAAATTCCTGGTAATAGAGAAATAGATAGATTCAAATTACTTTTACTGCTAGAACCATCTGATGTAGCAACACTCATTGCCAATGAATCATTGTTAGCCAACACTTTGTCACAAACTGACTAATTTTCAAAAATAGTATCAATACAAACACCAAGAGAAGTATTAGAATCAACATGCTTATTTCCTTGTAGCGAGCCTGCTACTTAGATTCATCTTTGAAATGTTTACTATCATGGCGCTTTATAGTGCAATTTCAATAAGACTGTCCCAGCCTACACTTTTCAGCTTTGCCATTATCATCCTTGAATCTGTCCTTTCTATATTTCCTCTTCCTATACCTATCTTCTTTGTTCCTTTCATCTCCATAACTGTCTTCCAAATTACTTTCCTTCATGTATGCTTCCACCTTCTTTCGGGCCAGATGTTTCATGTTAAATTTTTGTCTTTCGCTGCCCACCTTGTGAAACTTTCTTGGAAGTATCACCTCCAATATGAAAAGGTAAAGAAACATTTCCCTTCATTTCATAGTTGCTATTGAATTTTTCTTCCTCTAAAATTGCAAAATTTCCAAGACACTAAGGATTCATTTGTTTGGTTTCGGCCCTACTGTTTTTGAACAACAAATTTACTGAAGTTGTTTCAAGGCTATCATTGCTCACTTGGTCTTTTTCTAACAGAGAAGTGTTGGCCCCCATTTCATCCTCCTCTGCCTCACATCTTGTCCTTGAGTTGCCCTCACTGTTTTCATTTCCAGATGAGTTGTTGCCTCCACTCTTCTCAACTTGGCTATTGTTTTCAGCCTCTTTCTTCTCCACCACTGAGATACCCTGGGGTTCAAACTCACAGTTCTCATCAACTAAACATGGAAATGCAATATTACTGGCTAGATTATATCCATTATATAAATCTTGCCCAGACTTCTCATCATTCCCAAACTTATATTGAACCTCGCTGCTCTCATAAAGAGAAGACTTTGAGTTGTCCATGCCACTAAATTCAAGAGATTGATCTAATTTATTCTTTTTAGGAGGGTATAGCCATGACCAATCATTTGAGTGTGCCTTTGGCCCTCCTTCAACTTCTCTTGTACTTTGTTCTTTTTTTCTTGGGCTTACCATCAGCATCACCTGATCTGTTTTTCTTGCAGCTAGCCCAAAAATCTTTCCAATTCTTCATGATTGTTTTCCATTGTGTGCCTTTATCTTCCAATTCAAGTCCTTGTTCAATCATGGAAGTCATGGGTGTGGTATCCATTATTCTCTATTGAGTGGGTTCCCTAAAGGTGTGTAGAAATTTCTATTTTCCCACCCCGATTTTCAGTTTCACCTTATTTCTCCAAATAGTTAAATGCCTTTTCCCATAGCCTTACATTCAACAAGCTGGAAAATAAATATTTTCTGAAACACAAATTCTGGAAAATTTTCACAGTGCTGGATATTGCAGAAATAAAAATCAGCAGACTAAAACAACCACACAAAACATTTTAACACAGTGATTTTTTGTCAACATAACCCTGGAAAAACCCCCTACAACTCCTGGGGAAAACCAGTTCGAAAGCTTCTTTTTATTTTCTGAATATTGCTTTTACAATGATGCAGAAATTTACACAGCAAAAAAATTACGACTTCGAAACACAACTTATCTCGAAAACCGTGCCAAACTCCACCTCGGTTTCCATGCCCACAAAACAGAAAAATTACAGCAGAAATTACAACCTTCAAAACTGTACGAACAGCCTCGAAAACAGTGCCAAATTGGTTGTACGGCCTCCCTCGAAATTTGCACTTTTCTCTCCTCGAAATTCGTGCCCACTTGCCTCGAACTTCTTGCTCTGCCCTGCTGTACGAATTTGCTGAAAGTTAGTGCTGTTGTCCTCCTCCTTCTCACTGCTCAGAAAATTCTCTTCAGCTTTATCCTTCTCCTTCTCTCAATCTTCTCATGAAAGAATTAATGAATGAATGACCTTTTCTCTTCTTTTCCTCCTTTAATAGAACTCTAAGTGACTTTTGGGTTATCCCCAAATCCAATGGCTGAAATAGCTTTAGATCTAGGGCTGAGATTAGATGCTCTTTTAAATCTCACTTTCTATTTTTTAATTCACCCCACTTTAATAAAGACCCACTTAGTCATTTATTTCCAAAGTCACTTTTCCTTTCTAATTTTACATTAACTTTATTAAAGTCACTTTAAAATTAGACTTTAGTAACTTTTTCACTTAAGGTCACTTTTAAATTAAATTTTACTTTATAACTTTATAAAGCCACTTTAGGAGAAAAATTAAATTATTTTGGACACTTTTCCCTAGGCCAAAGATTAAAGCCTTAGGGAACCACCTGTCCTCTGGTAACCAAATTTCAACAAGGTACCCTGCCCCAAAACTGGAGTTGATATGCCACCAAAACCACCAGAAGCAGAGGGTTGTGGCTGACCAAAATTACCAAAAGAAAATGCACCGTGTCTGAGAAGGATTTGGTGATTGAAGGTCATTGAACAGGGAATGATTTGATTGTATAAGGCTTGTTGGCTTGCTCAACAACATAATTTTTGAGGTGTTCCTTGTATTAATCCCAATTGGGGCAAGAAGCTGAGACACCACCTGTTGGCGTTGCTGCCACATCTTTCCCCAAAATTGGTCATTCTCCATTGAGCCTTACCTTAGGACCCTGATTCCATGACATCAACCCAATTGTTGATAGGTTGGTATGGTGAGCCAGGTCTAATACCATGTAATATTTAGAGTTTTATTTCTAGCTAGGGTTCCTGTTAACAAACAATAGTAATATTTTATGAAAACCAATATAAGATTCAATAACAATATAATCCTCCAATAAAAATCACAATGAAGGCTTACTGCCACTGTACTGAGTTTGTATTCAACCAACAATCAAATCACTATGGTTTGCAAACCCACAAATTTTAGTAAAAGAGAACTATAATGCAGAGAGCATATCACTAGTTATTGTCTACCATACATAGTCTGGTCTTGTTGCCTTAGGCTATGTCACATGGTTCGGGTTCGAGTTCGAGTTCGGCAATGATTAGGTTCGGTTTGAGTTTGAACTTTTTGATGAGGTTCACCATTAGGTTCATAAATATACATTTTCTATATATATACATATATTAAGTTTAAAATGAAATATAGGATAAAATAGTAAGATATCAACATCGATAAACATAAAAAAATGTTATCACAAACATGGAAATGGCAAGGATAGATTACAAGCTTGAGTTGTGACATGAACTGAGTTGTGACATGAAGTTATGAGTTTTGATCTATAGACTTGGTTAATGGCTATGAGGTTCGATGAGGTTCGACGAACCTCAAAATTTTTTTAATATTCGCCAAAATTCGAACCTCAAGGTTGAAGTTCGACAAACCTTGTGACATAGGCCTCAGGGATGCCACGAAATGTCTCAGAGAACCCCACCGACTTCTGTCTCAGAGGTGTTCGAACAGCCTCAAGAAAACCTCCGACATCTGCTACAGAAGTGGTTTAAATTCACCGAAGTTTGCCTTAGGAAAAAGGGTCGAGTTACCTCAAAAAATGACCTAACTGTCACTGAAATTCTACCTCAGGAAGTGACCAAACTCTGCCTCAGGAGGACTCAAACTGTATCAGAGAAAGAAAAACAATTATGCCTTAGGAAAGTCAAATTGTCTCAGGGAAAGTCCACTAAAACCTAGATCAGGATATACCTGCAAACTCTACCTCAGGGAAGCCGAAATGTCTCTTGGCAAAGTCCACTAAACCTTGTTGTCTTCCAGATTGGCAAATCCCGTGATTTCCAGACCAAAACAAAAGATAAATGAAAATTTTACTAACTATGGCAGAATATTTCACCACCAAAATTAGTAGAGAAAAAGTGGTCTTAAAACTATCAGAGCCACAAGCTCAAGAAAACAGATGTATTTGATCTAATTCAATGATGATAATTTTATTCCAAGTATTCTCTATTTATAGATTCCTTCATGGGCTCCCTGTTGAAAAGTGTAACTAGGTCGGTCTTCATGTTGACTATGTAATTATGTATATATGTAAAGAAGATGTCAAAATGTATTTTTGGTGTACTTGCCTCATGGGTTTCATAAGCAAGATTTTATTTATTTAGGTAGACTTCTTCTTGATGTCTATTAGGTTTGAGTCTTCTAAGCATACAAGTATAATTAAGTGTCATGTCAAGTCTAGAAATTATGCTCCAAGACCTTGTAATGATATCATGAGGAAAAGGCTCATAAACGAGGATCAAAGCTACACGCTCAATGCTGGAATAAGAGTTCTCAATGTCGGCCTATGAACAGAAGTTAAAGTCGGCTTTGATGAAGGTGAATGGTCGACCTAAATAGAAGAACATACCACTGTATATACCCAGACCTGCGGTTCATTTGATATATAGAAATTTGCGATTTAATTAGAATTATGGATATAACTGAAGCAAGCAATGCGGATATCTCTGAGATTACAAGCGGACATCTCTGTGATTACAATGTGGATATCTCTTAGATTACAAGTGGATATCTCTGTGATTACAATGCGGATAAAGGTACAATATCAAGTGCGGATCTGAAACAGTGGTGTAGGAAGAAGACTGAAGTAGAATGCCGGAAGAAGATTACGGATCTGTCTAAATCAAAAAGTGTGTATTGCACTGAACCAACAGCGGGCCTATCTCAGGACATGAATGCGGACACCACCAAGAAGAAAAACTTTGGAAAAATCTGAAGAAATGCGAGGTTAAATATGAGATCATTACGATTATGCATATCTGAAATAAGTATGAGGTAAGAATTGTGTTCAAGCTCGAAGAAGAAACAATGTGCGGCAATAGCATTGTGTACAAGTGTGGAGAAGGGACCATGTTACACTGCAGATATAGGACTGTGTCAAGTACGAGGACAAGTCTGTGTTAAGTGGTGACAAGATTGCGTTTTAGTGTGAAGATTACAAGACTATATAACTGTGTTAAAAGAACGAAGTGTATCAATTATGCTCAACAAAGAAAGGGTACCATTACAGTATGGAAAGGATTGTTCATCAAAAGAAGACTTGTGTGTAAGTTAAAGATTAACCAGCAAGATTGAGTGAATGTGTAAGGTGTGCACAAGATTGTTCATATACAAGGTGAAGGTCAAAGTCTCCAGTACTGATGCAAAACTAAGAAAATTGGTGAAAAGAAGAATCAAAGTTGAAGAAGCTAAATCAAGGTCTCGGAAGCATATCTAAGTCAAGGGTCTAAGCATTGGTCATGGTACTTGTCATTTGAAGATCTATAAGAAGAATTCTTTGTGGGTTTTCCTCTCCAAGAGGGAGAGGTTTTTCCCTGGCTCTAGGAGCCTAACTTTTGTGTCTTGTGCATTTTGATAATTGACTTGATGAAAGATTAACTAAGCGAAAATAAGAAGACATAAGTAATTTAAGAAAGCTCACAAGTAATTATCAAGAAGAGAATTTGTATTAATCACCAGCCCTCCAAATTCTCAACATGGTATCGGAGCTAAAGTGCTAAACTCAAGGGTTGACAGAGAAAGGAGACACTCCAGGAAGCGAAGATCAAAAGTTTCGGTTGGAAAATCAAATCAGTTTGAAAAGGAAGAATCTCTAACTACTTCAAGATCTCCTATCTCATTTAAATGATAAACTCAATCAAGAAAGTAAGCTTTTGTTATCAAAGATTCACATTCAATACATTGTTAGAAGGAGGACTTCAATTTATGAAGATATACTTCATCATCAAGGAAGCTGCTGAAGGAAAAAGTCACTCTATCAAGTAAGTATCTATGACTTTATCTAAATCTAGCAAAATGTCTTCTTTGCAAAAGAAAGCAACGGACTGGTTAGGGTTTCAAAACTTTCTTGCATGGAAGACAAGGACAATGAAGTCATGCCAAATACATGAAGTGAGATATATGAGCACAAAATATTCTTACAAAATCCATAAAAAGACTCTCTCATCTCCGATGTATTAAATTTAGAATCATCAAAAGGAATATATGAGAAATTGGTGGAGCTATTCTCTGAAAGTACTGTAGGAGAAGCAATCTCTCTGAGATCATCTGCAGGAAGAGGGAGAATCATCTGCCAGATGAATGGGGAAACTTCACTTCAAAATTATACAGGAAGAAGGAAGCCATACCATTCCATGATTCAGGGTCTCTATGTAAAATAGAGGAAACAAGATTGAAAAACCGAAGGTATTACAAGATCAAGTGAAGGGAATCAAGCCTGTGCAGTCACGTTGAGAAAGAAAGAAAGATTCAGTAAGATAAGTCCTCAGAATAGTATGAACAAAGCACGGTGCTTGGATGAGATGAACGTGGGTACTATAAAAGAAATTGTCCTTAATCTGAAAAAGGACAAGAGAAATAGGAAAGAATCCCATGTCTCTGAAAAAGAACTTGATGCAAAGAAATCTAAGAAAGAAGAAGCAAGGGATCTCCACTACGATTGAGATCATCTTCTCCTTTAAGTGATTTATGTTGATTGTATGATGGGAGGCAATGTAGCATCTTAATCGAAGCATGGTAGGAGCTCCCGGTGAATCAGCTCAGGGAAAACCTCTGTGACAAACATTACTAATGGAAAGCAATCATCAAGAGCAAGGGTCATCATGGAAACATATTTTTGGGATTTGATGACATATTGATGAAGCAAGCCAAGAAAATGAAGCTCTTCATTCTTGAGAAATTGCTACAGGATGACTCAAGGGAAAAAGCTATGAGTTATGCATATATTTATATGTTGACATTGGATGCTATTAAGTAATGTCATATGGTTGCAGGTAATGGACTTATGTACTAAGAAGTATGATCTATGGAGGAGTATCTCTCAATGCAAGGACAGATGAAATCAACATAATATGTCCTCATGGAATATGAGGTGGTTGTATATGAACGAGAAACTAGAAAAGTTGTATGTTCCTGGGAATCAAGAATGTGCAGAGAGGAAGAGATCATGAAATGCAACCATGTCAAGAGGCAGTTATCATCTGGAGGCCAAGAAAATGTGACTAGGAGATCTCCTGGAAAGATATGTGGACTCTGACGAAAGTCTAGTAAAGAAGAAGACCCTTGGAAAAACATAACATTAAGAGATGTGTCAATCTGTATGAAGGATGTCGATGCCTACAAGAAGATGTCATGGTGAAAAATCATCATTGAGGTAACTTTTGTTTTAAAAGTTCATATGTACATGTTCATCTGGATGAATTTGTGCAGGGTTGCTAATCATGAGAAAGGATGAATGATCCTGGGAGATGATTCGAAAGAAAGCAGCATGGCATAACAGTGGAACAGATAAGGAAGTCTAATGAATCACTTTCTGACAGGTGACATGACTCAGGATGAAAGTGATGGATGATCTGTGCCCTATGAAGCTAAAAGTTGAAGATTCCTCAATATCGAAATCCATGACATCGAGGACAGGAATTCTTCAAGAGCAGTTGGGTGTCTCACCATTGCTGCTGGAGGTCCCTGGTTAAGAGGGAGCATGATGGTAAGTTTCTTACTTGGATGAAACTAATTAATTCCTAAGAATGAGCTTAGTTACATTCCTTGTATAGGAATGAGCACATTCCCTTGTGGAATAGGTCCTCCCTGGTTGAGAGGGAGCGATAGACACATTATTTTGGTCTTCACTTTAGAAGACAGAATGGAGAATTGGGTAATCATTTTCCATTCGATACTCTTTGAGAATGTATTAGGGCATTCAAGATAAGAGTAGTCAGGGACCAATATTCTTTGAGGGCTAGCTACCCAAGAGAAGAATAGTCCAAGAAGGTCATACTTTGGGAACACGGGGTGGAGTATGTACCTTGGAGAGACAATGACGATGGTGTCTGTTGTAGCACAGAATGTCTAGGCACCGCGACAACGACTCAGATCAGGGGCTGTCACCCTGATCCCCAATCTCTCTATCTAAGTTGTCTCCTTGCAGACTAAGGGAGGTAGACCCTAACGAAAATGAAGGAGGAGAACTAGTTGAAAACCAACCAATTTATGAGACACAATTAAATGGCCAAGTACTTGTTAAGATTAACGAGATTTTATAGATTTGAAGCTTAAAACCAGTGCCTTGTGGAGTCAAAATATCCCGTCATGAAATTAAAATATAAAGTATTTGATAGGTAACTGCTGCTATGCAAAATCAATCCACCACGAAAATGCTCAATTTATCAAACTGGAAGATAAGCCCTTTTCAATAATGTGATTTAACCTTCGATCCAATATCAACTCATAATGCATTTAAACAAAACACTTTCATAATCTTCCAATATCATGCATCAACAATATTCGCTCTAGGAAATAAGGACATACAATTTATCATCACCTGAAATATTCTCAAAGTTGACTAGGAAATTAATATCAATTTCAAGCAATTGAAACCATAGTTATAGATAGTTTAACGATCATCAACCACAACTAAGCATGAAAACAGCTCGAACCAACCATTTAAATTTTGAAACAAAAAATTATCATGAGAGAACTGTAACAACCCGTTCCCGAGTTATACACAATAATATTAGCATGTGTACGGTATAGACATTTGATAGCTACACCTGCCTGTCTCGCACACATCGCACTAGTACACCTAACTACTAATATCAAGCTTACCTAAGTTAAAAATTAATGTTAAGGTTTCATATTAAAATTCATATTGATTTAATATAAAGTATATAAAAAGGATTAATGAAAAGAAAATAAAATTTGAATTAATTAAAATATATATATATATATATACACAAAGTTGAGTTAAATATTATAACATAAGCCTTAATCATAAATATACTCTAAAGTCAAACCGTATACTCCTAAACAGATTGGATAACCACAAAGATCACACCTCCTCTTTAATGCCACTGACATCTCCTTAAATGACATTCGTACCATCCTTTAAGAAGACCTTATCTTGATGGAGAAGAGGCGGTGGGGTAGGTTGTATGGCGGTGGGAAAATTTTATATAAGTTAGCTGATTTGAAGGAGGTGGGGGGCTGGTAAACTTGGGTTGATTACCAAGTGATATGAGGAGTGGAAAGAATTTGTATTGAGGGGGAGTCTATGTTCCTCTTGGGAATCTAGGCACGGGGGCAGAAGAGACATCCTCTGGGTCTGGGATTGTTCCCGGATTGGCTGGAAGGACTTGATTGTTTCGGTGAACTGTTCAACTGTCCACAGCATCACAGGAGGAGAGCCACCATTAAAATCATCAACTACGTTCCAGGTATTTCTTTTATATAGAATCGTTTTTCAATTAAATTTCACTGTTGATTTTCATTGAAATACATTACTGCTGAATATATACTTAGATTAATATTTGTTTTAAACTAAATTTCAGAGTATGGAACCTTACATATGGTATCAGAGGCGTACTTCAAACCCTTTTGACCTAGTAGGCCCTGAAATTTCTGCAAAAATTCCAGTCTATAGCATGAAAATTAACGAATAAATAAGTGGGGTTATTATTACTTTTCCGGTTAAATATTGTTCTATCGTTCTAATTCAAAAGCTCTCTGAAATTACTTTGAAGCTGGTCCATAATTGGTAAAATTTTCAGTGTGTTAAATCTCTAAAAACCTTATTAAAAGAAGAGTCAGTTTTTAAATTAACATAGACTGGGAACCATTACAGAAACTTTTGGGAAATCCTTTACATACGAATCTGGATTATTTATACCAGCCCTTATCCTTAAACTTGTAGTCTAAACAGCTAGCTATCAAATGCTACTCAGTCCTCTTTTGATGGTCATCTATAGCCTTTACTGTAGCTGACAGAATGACTGGGTTTAACTCCTTCCTTGCTGGGAGGATTATCTTCAGCTCTTTTTGAACATTTTAAAATAAAGACCCTGGACTCGGCCCTTCTTCAAAATTCAGTTTGGATTTTGATTGGCAGACCCTTGAAAATAGGCAAATCTCCGATGCTTTCATCATACACATTGATAGCAGCTGATAGCAGCTTTAATATGGATAGAACTCCCTAATTACAGACTCTCTAGTTGACGTAGAATCCGGCTTCCTAAGGTCAGTCCTGACTTTTGAGTTAAGACCTCAGCCCTGATCTTAGCTCCACGGATCCTGATCTCTGGTATCAGGGTTTGTTTCTTTTCTTCAAACTCAGATTTCTAAGCTGGAGCCGATCCTTAACTCCATAAACTGCAGTGCCAAAATAGAAGCTACATGCTACGGTATCATCATTTCAATTCATGCTAGCAGCAATGCCATAGCTTGTATCTCTATGCTATTGTGTTTAACAAAGCCTGCGAGCTGCATACCAGCATAGCACAATTAGAGGCATGAAATATATGCTTAGATTAACATTCTCCAAATGAAATTTCTGTCTTGGGAACCTAATCCTTAGCAGATACAACACCAACTGCTGCTCTACCATTGCAAAACTGCACAAATTAGGCAAAAGCTGACAACAGAACAGCCATTTCAAGATCATTTCAATATTTAACACAACATCCAATAAGGCCCCATTAATTTCTACCCAGATATACTTTGAAAACAAATATAAACCGGTTCAACAATTCCACAAACAAAACCTATTTTACCAACATAACTATTGTAACAAAAACAGTCATATTCAGTACTCTATTTTTATAGTTGAAAATCACAGAAAATCGCTGTGATTATATCTAGATGAACAACAAAATTTGTTATAAACTCATTCACTACTTTTGGAATAAGTGTCGTACTTTATGATCAACCATGCTTAATATGAAAAGCCTATGTGATTACAGCTATAAGGCTATCGTACGGATGTTTGCAATAAAGAGGAGCCATAATTTGCAAAATATTGGTTACCAAAGTTATATTGGGACAACTCATAGCATTTCGAGTAGATAGCAATGGTACAGTTTATGTCATTTGTGCATAAGAACATAAGCACTCAACTTTCAAAAAAAAAAAAATAGTTTTGGACGGGGAATGTTTCTTTGAAGAATTACTAAAGGGCAGAGGAATTTTAGAGATTTTGTATTCAAATGTGTTTATCCACTTTTACAGTAGAGACATTTCCTTGGCTTACAAACAAAACCATCTCACCAGAGACTCTGCAGCCTTGAAAACTTGCTCAATAGAAGAAAACTCAAATAGGAGCACAGAAATGTCATTGTCAGTGAAGAAACCTTTTTCCCATCTAAGAATTTTAGTAAAGCATCACACGAAGGAATTAGGAGATTTATCGCCAACTGAAACTTCTTTTCAAGAGATTCCTGCACATCTAAGCTCTTAGAAGGTGCTGAAAGAAAGAAAAGCTGAAATCAGTCACAACCGAGGCTCATAAAAAGAAACATCCAAATCGAAAGTGGCGTCAAAATTTCAAATATGACTGCTAAATATCTGCAAGACAGTTCTTCTAGCTGAGTTTTGGAAATCTCTCCATTAACACTGTCAGAACTCTTTCTTCAAATTGAGAGTTGCATCAATTATGATTGCAAAAGATATGAGAGACGGTTCTCTTAGCTAGACTTTCAGAGTTTCTTCACTATCACAGTCATAACTCTTTCTTCAAATGCCCCGCTTCTAGAGCCTGTGTGAATGGACATCTATCATAAGAGTCTATGCACCTCAATACAATTTCTATTGCTCATTCATCTAACTAAAACAGTAAAAATCAAATATCTGTACGGTTAAGATTTGTACATAAGCAACAAGCGTAAATAAATTCACCAAAACAAACAAGGACATTTGTAAATGAGGGCGAGCAGTGGATCAGAAATCATAAAATCTTGAATTGTCACTGTAAATATTAGCTTTATCCCAGCCAAACGTATCTCTATAGACCCCAGGACAGAGAACAGCTATGAAACCAGCGTTTTATTTTTTTCTAAAGTCCTTTAGTATAGCACAGGGTCAGTTTTGTAGCGTAGGGAAACCCCTGGACATCACTTGGTCACCTAAAGGGATTCGCTGTCAATTCAAAAATCGTGGGTAGCAGAGGCAAAGCCAGCTATCGAAAATAGTTTAAAACGCCATTCACCGTGTCATCGTTGAAAAACGCTGTCATTTATATTATTTGAAACCATGCTTATAAACGCCATCGTCTAGACCTTGCCTTATCAACCGCATATGATATATTATGTAGCATGGTTTAAATTTTAAACATTATTCGCGTGCTATACAAAATCAATTATACGCATAGGATTCGCAGTAATAAAGTTGAACAGTTGAACGGTTGACAGATAATTTGGTGGGGTCGGGTTTGAACCCAGGCCTCCGCCCCACCGAACACTCTCCTAATACTATGCCACGGTTCCGCGGGAATATCTGCGCTTATATTATAACGTGCTTCGAACCAAAAATATATATATACATGTCTATTCATATGAAGGGGGTCGAGGTCCGGGTTTGAACTCGTGACCTCCCCCACGCCTCCGCCGACGGGTTTGGCGGGTTGTAAATTTTAAACATATTTAAAAACCGAATTATCATATGCAAAGTCGAGTTTTGTAAATTTTAAACACATTTAAAAAACCAGGTTATAAACGTATTTAAAAGCCGAGTTATCACATGCCAGCTCGGAATATAAATTGTAAAGTCGAATTTATATGGTATAGATTTTAAAAAAAAATTATCGTAGGGTTTAAATGTATGGTTTGGGTATTACTTGGTTAAAATTATATCGTATAGTTTTAATTTATATCGTGTGTTTGTTTTGGTTAAATGTATATATCGTAGGGTTTAAATATATATACATTGTATGTCATATAAGTTATGGTTTTAAATTTTTTTATATATATTTAAATTTTATTAAAATTTATAAATTTAAAAAGTATGTAATAAACATAAAGTTAAATGCGGTTATCTATGGTTAAAAAGGTATAATGTTTAAATATATATATTACTGATAAAATAGTAATTATTTTGTGTAAATTGAATAATGCTATTTACATTATAAATAAATTATTTTGGAGTTTGATTTAAAAAATATATATATATATATATATATATATTCAGGGAGGGATACAATGTTGAGAACGTACCAAAGGCGGGTATACAAAATTCTCTTAGAATTTGATTTTATACAAAAAGGACTTGAAAATTGTACTTTAACTCTCATTTATTGCCCTTCTATAGCTGCATCTAGGAATAAAACATTCTAGACAAGTTTATAAACTAACACTTTGATCGATGAAAACCTTGCATTCCACTCTAGATTTAGTAAGCATACATTACCCTGCATAGGACAAGGAGGTCGCGTTGCCACCCTCCTTGACCTCGGTACCAGTAAGACCTGCCTGCAGGCAAAATAGCAAAAGAACTATACCCGTATGCTAGCTCAAATCTTACGAAAATTATATTTTGTCAGTCTGAAAATTTACCCTCTTCTCATGAATTTATTATTATGTATTTCAGGAAAAATTACCATGTTTAACACATACCAAAGGCGACAGTGCCAGCGAAATGCAGCGCCGCCACCTCCACCTTCACCATCGCCTTCACCACCATCAAGATCGTCGTCAGCACCTGTTGCTCCGCCCGATCTCACTACTATGATGAGCTCATTAGAAGCCATTATGGAAACCTTGAAAGGGTCGCAGTCGACCAGGAACAAGGAGGAGCGACGTCAGTCAGAGGAAAGACATTTAGAAAGGCCGAGGGATTTTGATGACAAACCTCACAGAGAAGATATTTCACGGGAACTGCAAAAGATTAAACTCCCAAAATTCCCTGGAGGACGAGCTGGAAAGCATGCCGAAGCATGGTTGGAAGGGATAATCAGATGCTTTGCATTAAGAGAATATTCTTCAATTTCTAAAACAAAGATCGATGTATTCCAACTCGGGGGGAATGCTCTAATTTGGTGGGGGAATATGGAAAAACAGCGGCATCTCACTTCAGATACCGTTCCTTGAGAGTTGTTTGTGGACCGATTCCGTGCGAAATACTTACCGCCTTTCTTTCAAGAGCAGCAAGCTGGAGCCTTCCATACTCTAACCCAAGGGGGTAAAACCGTGGAAGAATACGAGATAAAGTTCATGGAACTTGTAAAATATGTTTCTTATCTAGACACGGATGAACGCCAAGCCAAGCGTTTCGTATTTGGATTAAATCCTCGGATCCGAGCCATGGTAAGAATGTGGAAACCACCAACGGTGGCAGAAGCGGTTGAATGTGCTCGTTATGCAGAAGAGCATCTGGGGATTAAAAGGGATTTTAGGCCAGCTGAATCAATACCGCAGGCATTTACAGGAAAGACTCCCCGAAATTTCTTCCAAGGAAATAACTCAAGACCACCTCCTTATGGTAACAGATTTACCCCAAGAGGAGCGGGGGCAGGAGCTCCGAGGACCATAAATGCAATAGCTTCCGGGACCTCAAACATCAGTACTTGGAGGTCTCGAGGGACTGGTAATCGGGGAAGGAATGGGAGAGGAAGCAGCACCAGGGGACAGAGTTCTTGGTCGGGGATTGCTCAGTCAAACGCAAAAGGACCAACTCGAGTGGACTGTTGGGGATGTGGAGGACCCCATCTTCGACGGGATTGTCCGGAGAACTCTCGGCGAACAGGAAAAGAACCGTCATCAGATGCTCAAAGCAATCACAGAATCCATGCTGTCGTCAACAACAACCAAGCAGCGCATCAATCCACGGTAGTGGAATCTTCAGGTACAATCAATGGAATAAAACTCAAAATCTTGTTTGACACTGGAGCTACTGATAGTTTTATTTCATCTTATGCATTGAATAAATGTGGGTTGGCAGCCTGCAAACAAGACGATTTTAGACAGGTAGAAATGGCTTCAAGAGACCTTCAATCGGTAGAATTAAGTGTGGAGGATTGCAAAGTTGATCTAGGAGTTTGTTTGACCAAACTAAAAGTATATGTCACAGCCCTAGGTACTTACGACCTGGTGATAGAAATGGATTGGTTAGAATCTCATCGCACATGGGTAGATTGTTCCGGGAAAACAATACTTTGCGTAAATGATATGGGTGAGACAATCCAAATTCAAGGTATTAAGAGAAAGGTATCCTTGCGTTTCATCTCAGCCATGCAGATGAAGCGGTGCTTGAGGAAGGGTTGTCAAGTGTATGTCATTCAAATGGTAAGCAAAGAAAAAGGGCCTTCCTTAGATCAGTATCCGATTCTATCAGAATTTCCGGATGTTTTTCCAAAGGAACTACCTGGACTGCCTCCTCGGAGAGAGCTAGACCTCACCATTGAATTGAAACCTGGTACGGAACCTATATCCAAAACTCCTTACCGAATGACTGCCCCGGAACTTCAAGAGTTGCAAATACAGCTAAAAGAACTGTTAGATGTAGGGCACATTCGACCCAGTGTTTCACCATGGGGTGCTCCTGTAATCTTTGTCAAGAAGAAAGATGGTTCATTACGACTGTGTGTGGACTATCGAGATTTGAACCGAGCCACGGTAAAGAATAGGTATCCAATGCCTCGCATTGACGACCTTTTCGATCAAATGAAAGGAGCTACAGTATTTTCAAAGATCGATCTGCGATCGAGTTATCATCAACTCAGGATTAGCGAGAGCGATGTTTCTAAGACTGCATTCCGAACTCGTTTCGAGCATTATGAATTCATTGTGGTGCCATTTGGGTTGACCAATGCACCTGCAGTCTTCATGAACCTTATGAATAGCGTTCTCCGCAAATATCTCGACAAATTTGTACAAGTTTTCCTGGATGATATTCTCATTTACTCTAAGAATGAGAAGGAGCATGAAGAGCATCTTCGGATAGTGTTATCTTGTCTCAGAGAGCACAAGTTATATGGAAAATTATCCAAATGCGCTTTCTTTCAGAAGGAAATCCATTACTTAGGTCATATCATATCAGGCGAAGGAATCTCCGTCGATCCTGAAAAGGTAAATACAATCAGAGAGTGGCCGATACCTAAAAATGCACATGAAGTGCGTAGTTTTATGGGTTTAGCAGGTTACTATCGAAGATTTGTGGAGGGATTTTCCAAAATTGCAAAGCCAATCACAAACCTCCAGCGCAAAGGTGTTAAATATGAGTGGACTGAAGAGTGTGATAAAGCTTTTTCTGAACTCAAACGATTATTGACTAGTGCACCGATTTTGCGAGTACCAGATATGGATAAAGACTTTACTGTATGTACTGACGCATCTAAGCAAGGGTTAGGCGCCGTATTAATGCAGGAAGGAGGCGTAATAGCATACGCTTCAAGAAAATTAAAAACCCATGAAGAACTTTATGCTATGCATGATTTGGAGTTAGCCGCGGTGGTCTTAGCTTTAAAGATGTGGAGACATTACTTGGTGGGGAGAAACTTTGTGCTTAAAAGTGACCACCAAAGTTTGCAGATTTTATTCACCCAAAGAGACTTGAATGCAAGACAAAAACGATGGAGTGAACTCCTAAGCGAATATGATTTTGCAATTTCATATATAAAAGGGAAGGAGAATGTGGTAGCGGATGCCTTAAGTAGAAGACCCCGAATATTCTCCCTCGTACCTATCAAGGTGAACTTGAGAAATCAAGTGCTCGAACATCTTGTAAGAGATAGTTGGTACTTAAAAATAAGGTCGGGGCTCGAAAGCAACCATTCGAAGGAACCTAAGTTCGAAGGGTATGATTTGGAAGAGAACGGAATTCTACGATTCCACGAAAGGATGTATATACCCGATAGTGGAGATCTCCGAAACACCATCTTGAATGAAGCACACCGAGCAGTATATTGTGCACATCCTGGAGTAAAGAAGATGTATGATGACACTAAAAGACTCTTCTTCTGGTCAGGCATGAAAAACGACATTGTCCAATTTGTCGTTAGGTGTCTTAAATGTCAACAGGTGAAAGCTGATGATCGTCACCCAGCAGGTCTCTTACAACCTCATGACATCCCTATGACCAAATGGGAGATAATTTCTATGGATTTTATCGTTGGGCTGCCTCTTACGCAACAAAAGCATAATGCCATTCTGGTTGTGGTGGATAGATTAACAAAAAGCGCCCATTTCATCCCAGTAAGAGATACATATGAAGTAGCTGATGTAGCTCGGGTATTCATAAATGAAATCATCAAATTTCATGGAGTACCTAAGAAAATTATATCCGACAGAGATCCTCGATTCACATCAAGGTTCTGGAATTGTATGCAGTCGGCCTTGGGAACTCAATTAAATTTGAGTACCGCCTATCATCCTGAGACCGATGGACAGACAGAAAGGGTAAATCAAGTACTCGAGGATATGCTAAGGATGTATGTTATGGACCAACAGTCACGCTGGGAAAAGTACTTACCCTTGGTAGAATTTGCTTACAACAATAGCTATCACAGTTCAATCGGGATGCCGCCATTTGAAGCTTTATACAGAAGACCTTGCAGAACGCCGTTGAGTTGGGACAGGTTAGAAGATCAAATAATCGTCGGACCAGACTTGATCCAAGAGATGGAGGATCAGGTAAAACTGATTAGACAACGGTTAAAAGAGACTCAGGATAGACAGAAAAATTATGCGGACACTCACAGGACAGATAGAAGCTATGTGGTAGGAGATCAAGTTTTCATCCGCATCAGACTAAATAAGAGCACCATTCAGTTTGGGAGGGGGACAAAATTATCCCCCCGGTTTATCGGACCGTTTGAAGTCCTGAAAAAAGTTGGACCAGTCGCTTATCGTCTTGCACTGCCACCCCACCTACACAAAATTCATAATGTATTTCATGTCTCTGCCGTACGACACTATATTGCTGATAAATCTCATGACCTTCAATGGAAGGAACTGCAGGTATCGGACGAGGGAACCCTAACGGTCGAACCATTACGTATTCTGGAACGTAGGGTTCGACAGCTCAAGAACCGCCAGATAGACCAAGTGAAAGTCCAGTGGGACAAGTATAGCCCTGGATCAGCGACTTAGGAGGATGCTGAGACTTTCTGCCAGGATTACCCCAGCTAATGCTAAATTTTGAGAACTGAAAACTTTTATGTATATGACTGCTCTATTTTGATACTTGACATTTTGAAACACTATGTAAAGATGAGTTTTTACTTTGCTGGTACATGGATACCCATAAAGCTAGAATGTTACTTCACTCTACTGATACAGAATATATGCTGTTTGTTTAAAATTTACTGGTGCATGGACACCGATATGCAATATGTCATTTAAATTAACATTGCAAGAACGTGAAATCATAGATGAAACATTACAGATGAAAATATCTATCAATTTATTGCATTGCATTTCAAATATGATTCAAGGAAAGGAAATAAAAGAGTAACTACATTTTGAATATGAAAAGTGAAACATATGGGTATACAGATTGAAAATGGTTAAAGCAATGCATCATAAATAGAACATGAATGAACTAAACAGAAGCAGCATCTGAAATGAGAAATTTTATTGAACATATTGATACCTATGTGAACAAATTTTCTTTTTATATATAAGTTCTAGGATTGATATCATAAATATCAAAGTATATTGAATATGTAGAGGTTGTTATATGGGTAACAATTGGTTATGAACAATATAGATGCATATGCTGTAATATGTGTACGAGTGTTTACATTGCAGATTATGTACCCGTGAGTATCATGCAGAAAAACAGATTACCAAAGCAATCTACGTGATGACAGATTTCCAAGAACAGTTGAGACTCCCCGAGATCCCACGATAGGGTGTTGACCCTGGTCCTACTGGGAGGGGTGGGGGTGTTGCCCACTGTTAATCCTCCAATACCTGGAGTCATGGGAGGACTGTGCGAGTCACGCTACCCTAGACGTGTGATGATGACTACTAGATGCCTACAAGCATGTCAGGTCGATATAATCGACACTGATATCATTGAGGTCTATGAATGGATCAGTAAAACTGATGCCATGGCATATTCCTGTAGAGGACGGATAGGATGGGAGTGGAAGAGATTAGGAAGGATAGGATGATTTTAGAATAGTTTGGAGATTCGGATGAGATGGAAAGTAACAATTAAATTACCGATACATACTTATTCAAACAGAAATTCAAATCTTAAAATTACAAGCATTCTACAATCACCCTAATCCCTAAAAACACAATATTGATATGAGTATATGAGACCCTGAACTTCGGGACGAAGTTTTTTGAAGGGAGGAAGTATATAACAACCCGTTCCCGAGTTATACACAATAATATTAGCGTGTGTACGGTATAGACATTTGATAGCTACACCTGCCTATCTCGCACACATCGCACTAGTACACCTAACTACTAATATCAAGCTTACCTAAGTTAGAAATTAATGTTAAGGTTTCAAATTAAAATTCATATTGATTTAGCATAAAGTATATAAAAAGGATTAATGAAAATAAAATAAAATTTTAATTAATTAAAATACATACATATACTCAAAGTTGAGTTAAATATTATAACATAAGCCTTAATCTTAAATATACTCTAAAGTCAAGCCGTATACTTCTAAACAGATTAAATAAACACAAAGATCACACCTCCTCTTTAATGCCACTGACATCTCCTTAAATGATAATCATACTATCCTTTAAGAAGACCTTATCTTGATGGAGAAGAGGCGGTGAGGAGGTTGAATGGCAGTGGGGAAAATTTATATAAGGAAGCTGATTTGAAGGAGGGGGGTGGGTGTGAACTTGGGGCTGATTACTAAATGATATGATGAAAGGAAAGAATTTGTACTGAGGAGGAGTCTTTGTTCTTGGAAATCTGGGCACGGGGGCAGAGGAGACATCCTCTGGGTCTGGGATTGTTCCCGGATTGGCTGGGAGGACTTGATTGTTTCGGTGAACTGTTCAACTGTCCACAGCATCACAGGAGGAGAGCCACCATTAAAATCATCCACTGCGTTCCAGGTAGTTCTTTTATATAGAATCGTTTTTCAATTAAATTTCACTGCTGATTTTCATTGAAATACATTACTGCTGAATATATACTTAGATTAATATTTGTTTTAAACCTAAATTTCGTGTATGGAACCTTACAATATGAATTTTTGAAGATAAATTATGGAGGTTTCACATATGTGTCAAGGTCGACTTGGTGTAAAGTTGACATAGGACATTGGTTGAAGCCCCTAATTTAACAATGTTGGAGGAGCCCTTGTATTGATATAAATACAAGGTGATTTGAAGTGTTAGAAGCATCCAAGTGTGCAACACATCCTCTAAAGTGAACTCGGTGGAGAGAGGAGCTAAGCCGCAACAAAAAGGAGAAGGTTTAGCGTGGAGGAGTCCGCCCTAAACGAGCGTGGGAGGAGCCGTGGGTGACAACGTATGCTTGGGATTGTTTATGTGACTAAAAGACAGATTCGTATGGGCTGATCTTGAGTGCGGATTGGTGCTTTGGAAAAAGGCGAGCGGCTAGGTCGAGGAGGATAGGAGGATAACACTACTGGTTAGGGTGTATGTTTGGGCTCGTTGAGGAGACTGCAGACCATAACCAACAACTAGAGGTTGTTCCAAGGCGACCTTGAGGTGGACAAGGCAGTAAAAAAGAGACAACACGACACTTGGAGGGTATTTTCTAGGGTGGATGCGCCCTAGAAGGGCATAGTTTGTCGACAACATGGAGGTTAAGGGAGGGCATAGTTTGTTGACAACAATGTTTTTGGGAGGTGTGTTGGGTCAAGGTGTGGCCGGATTGGATCGGGTTTGTTGAGCATCCCTGTTGATGCCATGTGTATGACCTTCCGAGGTGGCGAAGTATCATACTAGGAGCATATTCAACAATGATTGGATTGGGTGCCATAGGTTCGTTGGAGGGTAACGTGTTGGCTACCCAAAGTAGCCTTAGACAAAGCTATCTTAAAGGACGAAGAGCAGCTGAAGGTTAGGTGGAGTTTGGTGTCGAAGTGCAACACTTTGATGGACAAAAGTTGTTGCTAGCCTAGCGAGTTTTGAGCTTGGGTATTGGCCAGCCTAGAGAGTAGATTAGATCAGCCCATGTACACTCTACAAATGGACATGCAACGGTGTTAGGTGGCGACCCTCCCGGAGTCTAAATATATAGATGCCTTGATGGACTAAGGCACTACTAGCGAGTAGTATGGAAAGCGAAGGACCGACGGGACAAGATACGACATCGTGTTTTTCATTGTATCTTGTATACCATAGACTCGTTGTATTATTCAAATTTAGTTTAATATAACGAAAGATTGGTGATTGTACATTATTTTACAATTTTGTTTAAAACTATGTATATTGTGCATATGTGATCTATTGCTTTATATTTTCTCGTTGTGCAAAGTGGTTCATGGTTGAGATTCTTGGTTTGGTAGCATTAGTGATTTAAGACTCTAACCTATACCCAAGGTCGTGGAAATTCAACACATTGTAGGAAGATGAAATGAGGGCCCGAGGTTTGAATCATTATTTTCTTTGGAACTAATATACCTCAACCTCAAGATCGTGTCTATCCCTTACAATTTACATGCATTAGCTAAAGGACATTGTGCTTACATTTAAAAATGAGTGGTATGATACATTCAAGCATGATATGGGCTGATCCTATGTATAAAATATTGAAGCGACAAAGTCCGAAATTGAAATTTACAAAGATTGCCATCCTCAATTGCCATTCAAGATTGAAGGATGAAGTGTTGAACTTACGAAAGTTTCTTCATCCGTGATGCATAATATTCACGGAAATATTGTTTGTATATGACATAAAAAATGGTCTTAGACATCTATTCGATTTGAGTCGTGAAAGAAGTATCCCTTGTATCTTAAGATATGCAAGATTTCTTGGAGAACGATATTTTCTTTTATGGATCAATTTTATCAAAACATATTTTGATGAAACGATAAAGGAGGCCATGTGCCTCTTCAAGGTTGAAATACAATTGGAGCAATGTTTACTTGATTAAGAAACTAGATTATGCCTAACTTGAATACATGATTGCTAAAATTGAAGGAAGCGTCCGACTTTATCGGAAAGTTGCATGAATGCGGACATTACTTTGAAGTCTTGAACACCGCTTGGAAGATGCCGAGTCTGTCATGATATATCATTGAAAGCAAAGTCACCTTATTTAACTTCTTTGAAAACCCTACTAACTTTGAAGATGTCACTTGTGTAAATCCCTCTTTAAAGTCGTGAATATCAAAGTCTCTCTCTTGACAATGTTAAGTGGTTGCATGAATGTTTGAGTATAAGGCTTAGACACTGGATGTTGAAATATATTGGAATTGTTGTTGTTACGATGATTTTATGAAAAAAGAGTTTCTTGATTTTATTAGATCAAGGATCCTCATTGAAGGTCCAGGGTTTGTACACCCTAGCAAGCAACAAGGCTTAGATAAGAAAGCCTTAGGGTTTATGGACAAATCCCTAAGATTGATTGCTTCTGCTAATAGAAGAAACCTTAACTCCAACAAAGAAGGAATGATGTGATGATGATGATGTGGACAAGGTTGACTTGCAAGAAGGCTAAAGATCTAGAGGGAGTCGACATGTTCTCAAAAGATAAGTATTTTATATCTCTGTTATTTTAAATTATTACTATTGTTGTTATTCTTCTTGTCCTTATATATCTTGCTTGGTTGTATTTGTTCTTCCTTGGCCTCTTAATGAGGATTGCGGTGTACATGATGAAGCCCGGCAAGGCTATGGCAATGGATTAAAAGGTTGGAAGAACAAAGCTTGTAACAAGAAGAATTGTGTTGGAGAGATATTATTAGATGAACCTTGGACTCAAAGGGAATAAACAACTAGATTAAAGCTTGTTTTGATCTATGCCTGAAAAAGAAGTCGATTGAAGATGGTTAGAAGTGCCAAACAAAGGATTACCTCAATAAGAGGGAGAAGAATACGAAGATAGACACCTTATGCATGATACTCTCAAGTTGATGTGTAATTGGTTCTACAAAGAGCGATGCTCGATTCATTGTTGAAGATGAGCTCGTGATCCGGATTTATGCAGGGAACAAAATGAAATACATATTTAGAGAGAAACACAAAGCTACAATGAGAATTGAACTTCAATTCATTAATAACAAATATTGAAAACTATTTACATGCAAAATGGAAATAAACTAGCTTGGGCGATGGTAGCTTATCTCCGAGAAGAGATGTGACGATTACATGCCTCTAAACTAGGTTACAATGAGGCTCCAAGGCCTTTTTATTATCGAGAAACAAGGGAAAACCCTAAACATCTAAAAACCTACCCTAAGAGATGAAGCACCAAAAGTTTGTGGGCCTCGTTGGGGTTTGTTGGTACATCAACTTCCCGGGGTCGTAACTTTTGGCATATGATCTCCGTTTGACATGTACGATATCTCACTAGAAAGATCTATCCGACTACAACTTTTGACCGCAAACCCTTATCTGCGGGTGATCGGTTTGCTCATTTTCCAAAAAAAACATCATTTAGGGCCTTAAAACGAATCTAGAAGTTCAAGACCCAAAAAATCGCCAAAAAATAGTAAACTATGCAACAATTAAGGAAACTGAAAGAAACAGTGTTTGGGGGTCCCAGTGGAATAGGTGGGTGGCCACCAATATCCCCCCGGAGCAGTCCCTCCCCCTTAGGAAGCAATGGTCCCCTTTGTGTTGAGTGCCTCCATGAAATGGGGAAATGTAATTTTGTTGTAGATGTTCTATGCTTGATGCAACTTTACTTTTTATTCCCCAAATATCAAACAACAATCACATAAACAAGAAAGTAAAATGCTAATAGAACATACCAGTAGATCGACAAAAGACAAGCCAAAAATATATATGTGTGATGGTGCGTTACGTCGGTCAACAAGATGCTTCAACTAGCAAAGTCTCAATATGGCCAGCTAAGTAGAAGTGTCACACAACCCTCTCGGACAACAAGATCAGCCAACCCAAAGTCAACAAAAGTCAATGCTATCACAAGCCAACGGTTAATGCAAAACATCAACAACAAAAAGTCAACGCAATCCCGATCAAAGTCAACGGTCAACCTCGATTTTTGTGCCATAAAAATGTGGATCGCAGAAATCAGAATTTTGTCCAAAAGTTGGGATCGGTTTGATCATGCATTGACCAAAGTCAATGTCTGGTCAACTCTGTGTTGAAACCCTAGGTTGAAAACATAAATTTCTTCTTGCTGCAATTTCTCACGTGTGGATGAAGAAGAGCCTTTAAGGTGATCGAACCAATCGGATGATGGATGAGTGAAAATGACCTCCAACGTTGACCTATTTATATCCATCAATGAGGGTGTGTGACACAAGCTGTTGGGGCTTCAAAGCCTACATTTCATTTAAGGTCAACTTCGCACATATTTTGAATAAATTCAAAAATAAATGTTATGCTCATTGGATCAAGATGATCTTTAGATTGATCTTGCACCTCTTCGAAAGAGGAATCCAATAAAAAATATTGGCATCTTCATGTGAGCATCACAACATGGAGTTTGGATCTAGTGGTCCAAAATTAATACTCCCTCTCAACTAGGGAGAACTCCATCCACACGTGCCATCCAAACATCGTGCGTCATCTCGTCGTAAATTGCTTTGCGGGCTTCTTTATTTTAGAACAAAAGTGGGTCGATCACAAATATATCATTCCCGATCGATAGATTCATCCCAGCAGGTCTAAAACCTCTATAGGACTCAAAAAAGAGTCTCATACCAACCCGAAGTTGGTTTATCCCGACATGAAAGTCGGTTGGAGGTCGAAACCTCACTAGATTTGATCCCGCATCAAGTTGTTGGACACGTGCCATCCTAGACATAGAGAGTACGACAATCTACGATGTGTCCATCAATCTTTACTACTGGGTCTCTAGCTTTTCCCACCTCACTCGGCCAAATGAGGGGTACTTCCCATGAGTCCGGGACTCAATGGGTAGGATGCATACGAGGCACTGGATCATGAGAGGTGAACCAACTCAACATCATAACGATGGGGTAGAAGCACCACAAGGTTCGGCAAGCCTAGCCCTCGTGTGTGCTTATAGCTTCGAGAAGCTATCCCCAAAGCCCCTCCCAGAGCTCCCGAGCTCATCGTCCAACAAGGACCCTCGGCGATAGGGTCGTTCCACGATTCCAAGATTCTCACGGAAGGTTAGGAACTTGACCTTCCCCAAGGGCTTTGTGAGAATATCCGCGACACCGCTCATCGGTTCCTATATGATCGAGCCTTACGGCGCCTTGTCGTATCATATCTCGGATAAAGTGGTACCTAATATTAATATGCTTGGATCGATCGTGGAACACGAGATTCTCGGACAACCGAATCTCACTCGGTTATCGCAGAGTATCACGGTGGTATCTAGCACATGCTCGAACAACTCATCGAAGAGATTTCGCAACCAAACCGCTTTCACAACAGAGCCATACTCATCTGTAATGTATTCGGCCTCCGCGGTGCTCAAAGCCACCCACTTTCTGCTTCTGCTCATCCATGATATCGAAGCGAGATCCAAGTGTGAAGCAAAGCATCCCGATGTGCTCTTACGATCCACCACATCTGCCCGGCGCAATCGGCATCGGCATATCCATGGAGTGTCATGCTCCCAATAGTGTATCTCGGCCCCATGACTTATCATGCCCCAAAGATATCTCAACAGATTCTTGGCACCAACCCGAGTGAACGTGATGAGGTTCAACCATATGTTGACTCAAAGTGTTCATTGCAAAACATACGTCCGGACGAGTGTTCACTGAGAACATCGGGGGCCCCTACGAGTTGACGATACTCGAGTAGGATTTGCTAGCACAGCCCCAACGAAGGTCGCCACTCAAATTCTTAAGGTTGAGCTCCATTGGTGTCGACACGGATTTACGATCCCACCATTCCAAATCTTTCCAGAAGTTGCACAATATATTTTCCTTGAGAAAGGAAAAATCTCCCCCAAGTCTCTGCCGGACCTCCGGGCCTAGGAAGTAATGCATCGAGACCTAGGTCCTTCATCTCGAACTTAGCGACGAGCTCCCTCTTACACCGATGAATGAGAGGGTCAAAACTTGTCGTGAAGAGGTTGTCCACATACATCACCGGAATTAGAGGCTTTTCTCTATCGACCTTGAAGTAAAGATTCGGATCAACATTACTACGAGTGAAGCCCAACTTTATCGGGTAGCTATCTATCCTCTCGTACAAAGCTACGGGTGCTTGCTTCAACCCATAGAGGGCTTTCTTCAACTCTGCAAACATGGATGTCTTGATCCTGGACTTCGAACCCCCGGAGGTTGCTCCAGTATACACCTTTTCCTTTATCGCACCATGCAGAAATGTGGTCTTCACATCCATCCGATGAAGATTCCATCCTTGCGTAGTAGTAAGGGCTATGATAGATCGAATGGTGGTGTATCGGGCCACGAGTGCAAATATATCATCATAGTCTATGCCTTTCTTTTGAGAGAAGCCACGTGCAACGAATCTTGCCTTGAACTTTTCAAAGCACTACCATCGGATCTATGCTTGATTTTATAGAGCCATTTCTGTTGAGATTTTGTGTATTTGAGGTAGCGTCAGTTGTGCTCTAGCTCCCAAACTTTGTGGAGGGACTAGAGTTCACCTGATCTACAAGACCCGTAAATGGATTTGGGAAATTTCATCTGGTTTAGGAGATATTAAATTAATTAATTATTTTTAAGTGTATTTCCTAAGTTAAAACTTAGGGATCTTGAAATAATTAAAGTGAATTTAATTAAACATGTGATGAAATTATCCTAAGACACACGGATCAAAGCTTTCTTTTAATCTTAGCCATTGATTCAAGGTTTGATCATGGCAGTTGATTTGTCAATGAGAAAAGTATAAAGGAAAGGCTTGGGGGTCATTTGTAAAGACACACAGAGGCGAGCATTGAAGCTAAGCTAGATTCTAGGGCGGGTGGTTTGCTAAGAATACTCGGAGGTGTTTCAATCGGGAGAGGGGAATTTAGACCAAGGGGATGATCTAATCCCAAGGTCTAGAATACACAAGAGGTAGAGAAGAGATTAGCTCAAGGACAACGCAGAGGAAGGTAGCAGACAGAACAAGGACAACGTAATTTTCGGGAAACCCTTCGAGGGTTACGCGAGAGACCCTTAGGGGGCAACGTAGTGATTGCGTCACCCATTCGGGGTAACGCAGTCCCTTCCCGGGAGCAATGCTAAGGGTTTGGAGGCCATCGAAGGCCGACGCAAAGGCTTTTAGGGGGCTTCGAGGGTCGACACAAAGCCTTTCATGGATAGCGCTAGGGTTTCTAGGCCCTAATCTTGGTTGAGTTTTCTGTAAATCTCGTTTGAGGGTGTGGATCAATCATTATTTTGGCCCCTAGATCGGCCTAGTGAGTCGTAGATTTAGAGTTTTCTCTCGTCGGGTTTTCCGGATCCGGAACCCGGAGTTGTGTATTCGTAAATATTCTTAATAATAGAACACTCAGCGAAAGCCGGGAGACCAGCTTTTTCCCACCTTGGGTTTTTTCGAGGGACTATTTGTGCGTAAATAACTTTTGTCACTTTGTCAATGTGTGCATGTGCTTATTCTAGATCTGAATTGGTAGAGATTTGTTATGTGTTTTTGCTTTCGATGTTAACTTCAATGTATTTAGTTGATAACTTATTTAAGTAGGAGGAGCTTAACCGGGATTAGCGATAATAATTTCGCACAAGACATAAGATTTCAGAAATTTCTACAATTTTTGAGGTGACAAGTCGCTTTGTCCTCCCAGTCTCACAACCACATCCTAGACATCATTCTTCATAATGGACTCATATTCCTCATGCATAGCATCCTTCTAGACTTGATGCTTTACGACTTCCTCAAAAGATCTAGGCTCGGATTGTACGATTGTACTCATGGTTTCTAGATACCCTTGGTATCTATTCAGACTTCTTGCTTTCACGGAATGTACCCCTTGGGGCCATATGTCTCTCGACATCCTCGAGAGTGTCCCTCGAGCCATGATGGTCTCTTCCTCATTGAAGGAGGTGGATCAATAGGGTCCATCGATCCTTCAACATCGGGCATCATCTCATCCTTTGGTTCTTCTTGATTAACATGCCTTGCTTCATGATCTTCCTCAGATCTCGAAAGATTGATTACTTTCTTGAGGGAAGAATCTTCGTCAAAGGTAACATCGTGGCATATCTCCACTTCTCTTTGACTAGGCACATAGACTCTATAGGCCTTCGAAGTTTCGTTGTAGCCCGTAAACATTCCCTTCTTTCTAGAAGCATCCAGCTTGTTCCTCTTCTCCTTTGGTACATGAAAATAAACAGGGACATAAAACTCTAAAATGTGAGATGTTAGGGTTTCTTACCAGAGAAAACCTCTTCGGGAGTTTTGGAGTCCCGAGAGCGGATTGCGGGCATCGGTTTTGTATGTACATAGCAGTGTTCACACGACTTCTCCCCCATAGAAACTTCTGGAAGACCTTGGTCACATAGCATGGCTCGGGCAACTTTCACAATGGTCCCTGTTCTTTCTTTCGACAACGCCATTCCGCTCAGGGAGTATAGACAGTTGTGGTCTCCCTCTTGATGCCAGCTTCTCTCGCAAAAGTTCTTGAACTCGTTCGTCTAATATTCGAGTGCCGTTATCGGTCCTCAATATCTTGATCTTCTTCCCCTGTTAGATTTTCCACCAAGGCTTTGAAGGTACGAAACCACATGAAAGCCTCATCCTTCTTCTTCAAGAAGTATATCTGGGTTTTGCGAGAGAAGTCATCTATGAACGTCATATAATAAGAACATCCTCCCAAGGATGTCACGAGCTAAAGATACCGGACATATCGGAATGTACCGGTTGCAAGACATCGGATGTCTTTGTGACACTTGAGGGGAAAGGTCCCCTTGTATGCTTTCCTTCGGCATGACCTCAACGTACACCTTCATGATCATTTGTGAACTCGGGCATCCTTGTCACCACCTTCCTTGCTTCGGGAAGGGCTTTGTAATGAAGGTGTCCAAACCTCCTGTGCCATAGTTCGATCTGTCGGATAGTATCACATGTCATCTCTCCCGGTGGACTTCCTCCAACTCTGGTAGAGTGTATCAACTCTAAACCCAATTGTGATAGTTTCTTTGAAACTCTTCTTCGAGATACGCACCTTCCCATCAATGAATGCCACATTGAAGCCTTTGTCTTCCATGGCCGAAATAGACACAAGGTTCTTCTTCAAATCGATACATATAATACTTCTTGCAAGCAGAGGACTTGACCTTGAGACAAGTGGAGGGTCACAGTCTCTGTCCCTTTCATGGGATATGTGGCATTATCTCCAAAGATAATTTTGAGATTAACATCCTTCTCAACCATGTCGAAAAGCGCTTCCTTGAACCCGGTGATGTGCCTTGAGGCACCACTATCTATCAACTAGACATCCATAGTGTTGGGTGGAAATGCGAGCGAGAGGGCAGATACAAGAATGAATTCATTTCTTTTTATCATCAACAACATTTGATTCCTCATACCTAGAGTTTCTCGACCTTTTGTAAGGTTGTCCATTTCCACCGGAGGGAGCCTTCCTCTTTCCTTTGAACCTATTGTTCCTTTGATTGTCATTCCTCTCGGTTGTTGTTGTTGTCATCATCATCGGGGAGAATCCTTCTTGAAAGGGCATTCTCTAGCATAGTGGTCGGTCTTGTGACATGTGTAACATTTACCTTTCTTCCCTTGGGCCTCTGCTCTTCCTTTTTTCCTCGGACCACCAAAGTTCTTCTTCTTAGCACGAGCGAGTGAAGGCAACATTTCCTTCATTTTCATATTCCTTCATCCTTGTCTCTTCTTGTACACATCTCGATAGTACTTCGTCAAAATCGTGTATCACATTGTTATTGAGAATGGTAGTATTGAATACATGCCATTCGGATGAGAGTCCTCCAAGTGCGGTGAGAACCATCTCTCGATCAACTATTGTCTCCCCAATAGCCGAGAAGATTATTCCCGATTTCGATCGACTTCATAAAATATGATTGGACGGTTTCATCCACTGCCTTTCTTTAGATTTTTCCGAGTTGATTCTTAAAGAATAGGACTTGATTTGCATTGTTGGCCTTGAACATGTTGACCAACTTATCATACATCTCCTTGGATGTGCCTAGCTCGGAGATGTAGGCAACCGGACTCTTATGAATTGAGTCCACGATCATCAACTTTGCTTTGATTTCCCCCTTATATTTTGACTTGGTGGCGACGAGTCGCAGTGGATGGAGGCTCTTGAATTTTACCCACACATAGTCCATGACATCTTAGTCTTCCAACATAAGATCCAATGTCATTTTCCATGCATGGAAGTCTTCCTTCTCGGTCAGTTTGTCATCAACTTTAAAGCCATTATAGTTTGAGGTACCCATGCTCTTCTTCGGTGATTGCTACAAACTTGGGCTTTGTCTTCACCTCACCTCCGATACCGTGTAAATTTTTGTAGATGTTCTATGCTTGATGCAACTTTACTTTTTATCCCCAATATCAAACAACAATCACATAAACAAGAAAGTAAAATGATGATAGAACATACCCATAGATCGACAAAAGATAAGCCAAAAATACATATGTGTGATGGTGCGTTACGATGGTCAACAGGGATGCTTCAACCAACAAAAATCTCAATACGATCGACAACCCGATAGTGTCACACAAACCTCTCGGACAACAAGATCAATCAACCCAAGTCAATGAAAATCAACGTTGTCACGAGTCAACGGTCAATGAAAAATAGCAGCGACAAAAAGTCAATGCAACCCAGTCAAAGTCAACGGTCAACCTCGATTTTACGTGCCCGAGAAAATGTAGACGCAAAAAATCAGAATTTTGACCAAAAGTTGGGGTTAGTTTGACCATGCGTTGACCAAAGTCATGCTTTGGTCAACTCTGCGCTAAAACCCTAGCTCGAAAACATAAATTTCTTCTTGCTCGCAATTTCCCACGTGTGGATGAAGATGAGCCTCGAAGGTGATCGAACCAATCGAGATGATGAGAGAGAATGTGGGAGGATGGATGAGTGAAAATGACCTCCAACGTTGACCTATTTATATCCATCAGTGAGGGTGTGTGACACAAGCTGTCTGGGGCTTCAAGCCTACATTTCATTTAAGGCCAACTTTGCACATATTTTAAATAAATTCAAAATAAATGTTCTACTCATCAGATCAAGATGATCTTTAGATCAATCTTGAACCTCTCCCAAAGAGGAATCCAATAAAAATATTAGCATCTTCATCCGAGCATCACAACATGGAGTTTGGACTTAGTTGTCCAAAATTAACAGAAACTTTTTGTTGTGATACTCTTCTTGTAGGCCGCCAATATAGCCATCTTAGAAAATCTATCCACAACCACAAATACACGAGTCATTACCATGCTTGGTATAAGGGAGGTCAGTCGGATAGTCCATGGAGATGGATTCTTAGGGCTGTGTGTCGTAGTAGGCGGAGGGGTGTACAAGCCTTGCTTTTTGATAGTTGGCTTGTCGATGCCACAGACGAGTGCAAGATCCGATATATTTTCCAACATCCTGTTGGAGTTTTGGCCAATAAAAATACTTTTTGTAGTATTGCCATAATTTTCTCCTTGCCAAAGTGTCTCGCGGCTCGATTACAATGTGCCTCCCAAATAAGCTTGGCATGCTCGCTTGAAGGAACACAAAGGTGACCCGGGTAACATAATAATGTGCCTTGGAGGTTGTACTGAACTTGCTTGCTATCCACTAGCATTTGGTATGTGGTGACGAACTTTGGATCATTTTTGTATAGTTGTGGCCATTTAGAGGGCTCGTGGTCAAAAGAGTTGAGAACAATGGTTAGCGTTGCAACTAGGGGGCCGTCGAGGCGATCCGCAACATGATTGGTGCTCGCCCTTTGTGTATTTAATGCTAAAATGGAATTGTTGTAGATATGTGGACCACTTTTGATGGCAATCTTTTGGCAACTTCCCTTGTGTCCCGTATAAATTGAAGAGGCTCGGTGATTTGTGTGGATGACTGTCTCCTTCTCTAGAATGTAATATTTCCGTTGCGAGCGAGCTTGCACGATGGAATACATCTCTTTATCGTAGGTGGGGGTATTTTCAAATTGTATCGGGAAAGTTTCTCATTGTGATAAAGTCGCTAGATGCCCTTCGTGGGTGAAAACCGCACCAATAGCATAGTCGGAGGCGTCTGTCTCAATTTCAAATGGTTGTTGTAGGTCCGACAATGTAAGTACGGGTGTAGAGCAAAGACGATGCTTGACTCAACGAACGCCTTTTGTTTGGACTCAAACCATAAAATATTTCTTTCACTCCGCCATTGGTAACTTGACTCAAAGGCCAAGTGATATGAGAGAATCCCAATACGAACCTTCGAAAAAATATTGGCAAGGCGAAAAAAAGTTGTGAAGCTTTGTTAGAGTGATCGGTGGCCAATCTCGAATGACTTGGATCTTAGCTGGATCGACATGGAAGCCTTGCTCATCAATGACGTAACCCAAATATTGGACCTAGCTCATGCCAAAGGTGCATTTCTTCAAGTTGGTACATAGTTTGTCTCTGTCGCGAGGTTTGAAGGACACGTCAAATGTGTTGCAAGTGCTCTTCCCAATTCTTCGTCGAAGATGAGGATGTCGTCCGGATATACAACCACTAACACGTTGGTAAAGGGCCACAATATGTCATCCATTAGCCTCATAAGAGTTGTAGTGGTATTTGTCAACTCTGAAAGGCATGCCGAATCTAATGCCCCTTCCTAAATTATTTTCGTACAAGATTTATTTCTATGTTTTGGGAGTCTGTTTTGGTAAAGCTCGGGACCCATTTGATTTTCATTAGAAGACTTGGGAGTTAGAAGTTAGTTAACTTTATGTTATGTTATTTTGTTGATGATATACGAGGGACCACCCACACATGAAATACACACTCCCTACGTGACCGGTTTCGAAAAGCATGAGTGGGAACAACATAGGCTTGGTGAGGGACCCACGATGGAGGGAAAAAGGCGGGAAAAAAGGCTCCACGAAGGTTATAAAAGGAAGGAAGCTCACTTCATTTGGAACGCTTGGCTTATCAATTTTATCTTTGTTTCTCGAGTTGCTTTCAGTCGTTTCACTTAGCTGTTTAGCTTGATTTTTCCAAGCTAGGAACTCACCCATTCTTCGGGGGACTTCAAGTGCCACCCTAGATTGGTTCATCCATTGACATTCGAGGGAGTTTCATCGACTTATATTCAACATTTGCATTCAATTTTTCCCCAACAATGCGTATTTCTAGAGGACGTAGTTGAGTTTCTTGTGTGGTTATTGTTGCTTGATTCCTGGGAGTCTATTGTCGAGAGAGTTTTGGAGGAGGAAGCTCGATAGTTTGTTAAGCTATTTTGTGAGTTTGGAGAGTCTGGGAGTGATAGCTATATTTTGGAGTTATTTTGTAGATGATTGGGGCCAGCACAAAAGGAGAGAAGGCTGGGCACACGTGGGAGATTGTGGCTCAACCTTTTGGGTTGTTGATTGTCGAGAGAAATTAGGGAAGTGCTAGTGGAGTTATTTGTCGCATTTTTGGAGCGTTATGGAGATTTTCTCGATGATTCTGCAGATTGCGTGCTTTAACGATCATCTGTGGAGCATAGGGCCTATTGGAGGTCAATTTTGGAGGGTCGTGATCGGCTTAAACCATTTTCTAGCTTTTTGATCGAGTTGGTTTGAGGAGTACGGGAATAATTTTATAGAATTTTCCGAGCACAAAAAGTGGGGTTTTCAACCATTCCATTGCAACAACTAGTGTAGATTTCTGGGATAGCGCAGAGCATCAACTGGGTAGTTTTCTAGGTATTATCGTTTCATCTAGGTTTTGCTCGACTTGCCAAAAAGGCAAGCCCAGTGCATTTATTCTATATATTTGCACTCTTGCCCATTTCTATAATAAAATGGCTCGGTCTTCCATGTTTCAAATTGTTCCGGGTATTTATTGCATTGTTTTGAATTTCTATGGTGCAAATTTATTATTTTATGCAATAGCACTATTTTTTCCCATTTTGGAACATTATATTCATCCACTCAAAAAAGGCCCTCTTTGGATTTGAAGGCGATTTTCCATACATTTGTGGGATTTACTAGAACTCTGGTGATAGCTAAACTTTAAATTAATCTTGCTCGAAGTACTTGGTCCCCTTGAGTTGGTCAAGAAGTTCATCAATCCGTTGGATTGGATACCTATTCTGACAGTGATTTTATTTAGTGCTCGATAATCAATGCAGAGTCTCTAGGTCCCATCCTTCTTTCTGTACAAGTACAATCGAGGCTCCCACAAGGTGAGAAACTTGGTCGGATGTGCCCTTTTTGCAACAACTCCTGGATCTTTTGCTTGATTTCTTAATTTTCCAGAATAGATTAGTGGTATATCGGGAGCCATTGCGTACGGGGTGCTTTGGGAGTCGGATCAATCGAATGCTTGACCTAACGGTGTAAGGGCACTCCTGTGGGTGAAGAGAAGATGTCCATGTTTTTCTTCCACAACCTTATCCACCCTGTTTCGCTACATGGTGGAACCCTTCTTGGGTGCCATGGATGTGGCCACGGTCTTCCCCCTTACTTTGAGAGCGGATCGGGGAAGAAAACAAATATCTTGGTCCAGGAGATGATCTTATTGCATTGCTTGCGAGTAGATCAAAGAGGTGGAGTTAGGCGAGGCTACCATACTGTATCCTATATAACTTACCGCCTAAAGTAATAATAACGTGGTGCAAGAAAACAACATGCCACTTCCATAAGTATGGTTGGCATAATAACACATCACGAACTTCAAAAGGAGCAACATCACACAAGTACCTCATTCGTGAAGGGCTTAAATGTCGTAGGGAAGGCGACATTATTGGTCGACGCAAAGATCTCGTCCTTGATGGAACCACCCGGTGGTGTATGGCCGTGGGTGTGGTGTGGTAGGTAGGCCCAACTGCTTAACGACCTCCGTGAGATGAGGTTCTTTTTGCTCCCATTGTCGACAATGAATTGTAGCAAAGACCCCTTCGAGGTACATCCGTGAGTGGAAGAGACACTCCCCTTCCTCCGGATATTCTATCTCAACCTTTTGGACCTTGGTGGTGGCAATGGTGGCTCGGGCTCTACATCAATAATCTTCTTCCCTTTGTCATTTCCCCTTGTCGGGTTTTGAATTAGAGTCAGAACATGCATCCGACTCGAAGCCTTTAGCTCGACCACAAATGACAGACTTGGCATGACACTCACTTATTGTGAAAATTTCCGAATCTCAATTACGTGAAATCCTACCGTAGAAATATGGTTTACTTCTCCTACTTGTGTTTTTAACTAAACAAGTTATTTTTGGAAAATATTCATGAAAACATTGAAGTAAACACACTGCAACCTACACAATTATACAAATCAAGAACCGAAGAATAAGCACATTCAAACAAAGGACAAACAAGATTTTTCTGACAAATGTCCTCGGAAAAACCCAATGCGAGAAAAACCGGTGCAACAACCCTTCAGGGGTTTTTATTATTATGCAAATTTATGAATACAAACTAGGGTGCCAATGTGGCTCACCCAATAGAGAATTTACTTGCGAAGTACGTCTATCCTGGAGGCGGATATTATGGCTGATCCAACGTCGGAATGACGAACCACATAGGTGCTTATGCAGTCCCAGCAAAGCTCATGGCCTGGAACTATGTCACCCTTCTTTGATTCGTTGAAATTGAGCTCGATCCGCCCCCACGAAACACCCAACGTTGTAGCCTCCGGCTTTGCGTCACCTCCTCTTGGATTACGTCACCCCTCCGGGCTCGCGTTAGCTCTGCGTGAGCTCAACTGGGCTGCGTCACCCTCAAGGGCTGCGGTGTCTCTCTGTGTAGCTCTGCCTCCGTCGACTTGATAGGACCCTATCTCACTAGTTGCACGCCATTCCCAAGCAAGGTATATAATAACCACAATTGAATATTTGACCAGGGTGGGCGAGGGCGGCACCAATAAAGGACTCGTACAATAGACACAATAGGCGGAGTTCATTTTCGAAAACATCATTACGAGATTCGAGTCGTCCAAGGAGTTCGACAAGTGATCAAGGCACACACTTCATCAGTGCCACAATCAAATTGTTATCGCAAAAACTTCATGATACGTCATCATAAGATGATCTGTATCACTCAGGGCAAATGGAACTATAGAGGCATTTAACAAAATCCTGGAAAAAGGTGTAACTAAAATTTGCAATGCAAACTAGGGACGATTAGGGACGAGAGAATACTGACCACGTTATGGGCCTACAGGGACCACGATGAAGTGATTGCACAATCGGACACCATTCTAGGCTGGGTGTATGGGAAGGAAGCTGATCGTACTAACTGAATTTATTGTCCCTAGCCTATTTATTGCTACAACAACTCAAATGTCACGAGTAGAGTTGATCACAAGGTGTCTCTAGGAACTACAGGAGTTGGAGGAATCAAGGTTTTCTTGCGTAAATTCCACAATTAAGTTTAAGATGCAAAGCAATGAGAAAGCCCGGCATGATCGCGCATATTAAGAAATAGACATTCAATGTTGGCGTTCTATGACAACAAATTCCCGAAAATTTCCAGGGGAAACTTCAAATGCACTGGATGGGACCATTTTATGTCATAAAAAATCCGGTATTCGAGAGTTGTAAAGCTCGCACTCACTGGATGGAGTAATATTACCCGGTTGGGTGAATGGCGCATGCCCGAAACCCTACTACGAATGAGCAGCATTTTAAATTTTCACTTTCAATAAACTCTCGCACCCGAGAGGAGTCCGTAGGTTAGATAGTCAATAACTCTTTTGCACCCGAGACGAGTCTATAGGATAGATAGTCAATAACTCTCTCGCAATCGATAGATGCCAATAGGCCAAAAGAGTCGGCTTCACATGTCTATTAGGACGCCAATCACCGAATAACGTTTGTGTCAGTGAGTATCCCACCGCTAACCCTATTGCGGGCAGGGGGACCTCACCGCAACCAATTGTGGTCGTGGGGTGTGTGTGCGGTGTTGTACGATCAAGCTACGTCAACCATCATTACGCTGCATAATTAACCATCATTTAGGTGTCATCAGTAGTGTCAACCAAAAAATTTGAAAATATTTTCCGTAATTAGAAACATCACTCCGCAATAAAGTTTCCACATTAGGCCATAATAATTAACCATCATGTCCGCCCAATTTTCGAGACCACCATCAACAAAGTCGAGTCCACTTCATTCGAGTAACCACCCACAAATTGTAGCCGCGAAGGGAACACAGAAAAAAATTAATTAGTTATCCAATCCACATCAACTCCCATTGTGCCAACATTCCTACTTAATCTGCATGGAGAAAGGAAAAACCAGAGTGTCGGAAAAAAAGAATTGCGAGAAGAGGAAAGCTGCTATAACGAGTTTGGCCATAACATCCCAACAAAGCTTCAAATGTGCAGACAGCGCAACAACACTCCAGTGTATTACATAAAGAAATGGCATGACGAAGACAGCGGTGTCGATGGTCGAACTCGGAGCATGATGAGAGAATTCGAAATTGGAGCCGTTGATAGGGAGATTTGATAAGGCAACGCTAATAGACACATTTCACGGATTCATTCTAGTTTCCAACGTTGAAAAGGCCGGTCTACATTGAGAATTATGTTAAGAAGGGTGGCAACGAAGCATCTCGGGTTCACCTAGACTTCAAGGGAATTCAAAGATCAACGAGTTCTTCATCTAAGGAGCCCTACCGATATTTGGTACACAAGGAGCGACATGACGAGTGCACAAACTCTCCGGGATTCACAACGGGTCTCTTTGGCTCGGGAAGGAGATCAAAATTCACGCAGAATACATCCACAGAGCTCATGGGAGCTATCAGCGACGGGGAACGACATAGCCATGACCTTCTAGACTACCTCCAAAGAGTGAAGAAGGTGGGGGAACTAGACTACTACAAGAAGTATGACACCAAGAGAGGAGGGAAGGGGGCAAAGATAGACCTCATCAACGCGCCCAATGTGAAATTTGCATGCTACTTCGGTGGCGGGAAAGGCCATGAGGCACTATACAAAAGGGGAGTGCACCCCTGGACATGATTTCGATTGTTGAGCATTGCGTGCAAGGAGCACAACTCAATTGGTGTGCGTTCCTACTACAAGAACTCTTCGAGGCTCGCGAAGACAACTTCAAAAGGCTCACTTGGTTATTTACGGATATCTAATAATGGCGTTAGCTATGTGGAAGTGGTGTCCGCTAAGGAAATGACCACTTGTAGAGATAAGCGAAGATCGACTCATTGGCCCTTAGGGTATACACCGTGGAGAGTCTCAGGGGGATCCCAACAACAAAGAAATAAACGAGGAGGCATTTATAGACTGGTACAGGCTGATGCTTTGGATGTCATACAAGCCCAACAAAGAATTCCCAAAACAACTGCCTGGATGAGTACTCGAGTAGATATGGTTTGGGGTCTCGCATGGCAATACATGGATTAGACCCCACTATGTTGTAGTGGACACCTTCCAAGAGAGGCCGTTGAGGTTCCGATACGTGAGCGAGCTTTCCATACATAAAGTTATGTCTTGGCCGGGGTAGTGGGAGAAATCCCGAGATGGAAAGCATAAATATTCTTTCGAGGCCATGGTTCCACTAACTGCCGCCACGAGAAACACTCGACGGACACCGCTCGAGAGGATCTCTCGGATGCAACTCTATCACTCACACGAGAGGCCGGAAACCAAGGTGCAAGCCTTTAACAAAGTATCAGTCAGTTGTAACCACTACTTTTCCATTGTTTAATGAATTTCAAGCGTTCAACGCAGGGTTGCCTTCATTTACGACCCCAATCCTTACCTCTCTCCCCTCCACCACCCTCCATTCGCAATCACAACCGACCAGTCGTCCCACTTCGAAAAACCAAGGCAACTAAACCACCCATCCCCAGGGCCCAAGGGTAAGAGGGCCGAGGATTATGAGACCCGACCAAGTGGTGGACTTGATAGAGGAGGATCGCTGTACATCGATAGGTACGAGGGATTCGATCACGAGAGGAGCCGGAGAAGGGTACTTAGACTTCCCCTCAGCCATGCCGCAACCCAACCCTTTTGTCATCCCAAAGAACTTCGGCCTCCTCCTCCCCAACCACTTAGAATTCATCACCACATACCTCTCATACCTCCAAGGACTCGATCAACCCACATCGCCTCCACATCCACGACCATATCCGATGCAATACCTATAGGAGCACGATGATGACGATTGACATACGAGGCGGGGGTTAACTCGAGTCATTGCCCAAGTGATGCGGTTAGCTCGGTCACTCGGTAGAGTTCGGGAACCTTTCCTAAATCTACTTATTCGGATCAAACCTACCATTGGTTGAAACTACACCAAGCGAGACCTCTTTTTTCTAGGGTTCCAACAATCAATGATAGCATTGCAACCATTCATACCCACTCCTCCACCCCCCACTAGTTTTCATCCAAATCAAACGCCAACCATAGCGCCGAGCCAACCTAACTCCTCGCGGGAGAACAATCTAACCGTTCATTGCTAGTGGCCGACCCACTGGGGAGAGAATTCCTGAACCCTCGAGACAATGAGCAAGCAGAGACCTGCGGGGTTGGACACCAAGTCAACTATTTACATTTCATACAAAGCGAGAGGCTCGACAAGTAGAATCACTACACAACGACTTGGTTCGAAATATGAGCAACAACAACATTAAGTTACGACGATGCACGAAGAGCGTGAACTGAGTTGCAGCAAGAAAGGGACACACTCTAGCAAACAAATTGATCAGATCATCGAAGACTTCCAAGGGATATGGCTAGAACCGTCATTGTGCATTGTCTAAGCCGTCTACGCAGATATGTGGGCGTGCAACATTGTAGAACGTTTCCTTCATGTCGAGCAACATGTATAAGCTTGGGCAATACAAAGCGGGAACTCCCAGCTGAACCTGTGTCGACGAGACCAACACTGTCCAGATCTCTGCTACGATTTATGCGAGGAAAATAACCCCGAAGAAAGAACGGATGAGTCGGCTTAAAGAGACACTAGGGAGCACTATAATCAAAGCATATATATTGCTTGAGCAAATCCATGAGTGCTTGAATACATTGACCTTGAAAGTTCAACCAATTTTCGAGCAACTACTGAAAGCTTTTCACAAAGATCAAGGGGATCCCCGACCTTGCCGGCCGTAGATCAACTATACAATCATGCCGATGCTTTTGAAACTATAGATTCAAGCGATCAAGGAGAACTCGACCAGACCAAGCGGCTCTCTTTGCGATCTCGAGCATCCGGTCAAACATAAAGCAAGGCGGTACAACAGGCTGGTCTCAGACGTGGATCTTTCAATACAATGTGACATTTGCGACTTTCACGCAACTCGTCGAGTGCCACGATCGACAAGGTGGTGCATAGCTACGGACTCGCTGATGAAGACATGGCATGAAGCAATGCACGGACTTCATGGAGCTTAAGAAAGAAGCCATGCGAGAAGGTCTTGAGTTGGGGCCCTTTGTTGGAGGATCGAGAGCCAAAGCGGAGTGGAGCAGAGAGCAAGGGAAGCACGCAGAGAACAAGACAGGCGGAGAACATGGCGAAGGCCATGTGGCTGCATACGTGGAGAAAATTGACTCGGGGCGAAGTCAATAGCTTGTGGTTCGGGGCCTATTGGGGCTCTGTTTTCGAATAAAGGAGAAAGTGGTTTGAGGTTGCGGCTGTCGCTGTGACGGGGTAAGTCGCGAGAGGGCCGTTCAGGAGGCGAGAGAGCTGTGCGGGTTACGAGTGAGTGGGCGAGTGGCGGAGGGCGTGAATAGGCGGCAACACGGGTGGCAAGGACTGATCGACAACAAACAGGGAGGAAAGACTCTTGGAAAGCGAGCCAAGTGCAGAAAAGAACGTGGAATGGCAGATGTAGTAGATCAGCCGAGCGGAAAAGAAAGCAAAGATTGCAGTGCCGGAAAGCGATAGATAAGGCAAGGTAAAGAGAAGGAGGTAGTTAGCTAGTTGCGGGGTTTTTGGGGGTTTTTGTTGTGTATTGAGCTCTACGGAGTCTCGGATGTAATATCTTGCACAAAAAAACTAATATATAGAGATGTGTTTTGTGGACTTGAGTTGTGTATTGAATGTGATGATGCTTAATGGGTTATTTAAAATTTTTTCGATAGCTCCTTTTTGATGCATTCATTAATGATAGTTCTTTCTTTGGATATTGTGTGTTAAGAGTTGCTTTCTTCACAACTATAATGTATGATGTTAGACAATAGAAGAATAATTTTGTTGCGATGCGATGGTTCTAGTTCTCCTATCTCAGTAAGGTCATGGCACGCCTTGGGTGAGACTCCTTAATCTCATTTGAGCAGGGTGAAAATTTTGGTATTTTACTATACTATAGTGGGATCTTGTTGGCCTCCAAGCCTGAACCTGGGTCTTGCCCAGAATTCATCCATTTTCGCCAACAAGGAAGTATACTAAGGCCACCTTTCACGATAAGGAAATTCGAGCCAAGGCGATCCTTGAGAGAGATCACTCAGATGTGTGTGGAACATTCTCGACATCTTCCAAAACAAAGCACATGTATTATGTGATTTTTGCTGATCATTTTTCAAGAAAGTGTTGGATTTTTTTCATGTAGAAGAAATATCATACGTTATCCAAGTTGTGTGAGTTCAAGGCACTTGTCGAGAAATATACAGGGAAGGAGGTGAAGGATCTGAGGAGAGAAAATGTTGGAGAATATTTATCTAACGAATTCAAGAAATTTTGTGCCTAAGAAGGAATTCAAAGAGAATTGATAGCACCTCATAACCCACAATAGAATGGGGTTGTAGAAAGAAAGAACAAAACTATTGTGGGAGAAGCACGAGCTATGTTGCATGATCAGGTCCTACTGTTACATATGTGGGTTGAAGCATGCAATACAACAATATTTGTGCAAAATATAAGTCCTCACCGGATACTTGGGATGAGTACACCAGAGGAGGCTTTTTTAGGTAACAAACCAGATGTTTTATATTTTTAATTTTTTTTTCATCAATTTATTTCCATGTGACCAAAGATGCCAGGAAGAATCTAGAGCCAACATCAGAGATGGGATATTTGTGGGGTACACTTATACACCCCACTACTATTAGGTGTACTTTCCAACACACACAATGACAATGGTCAGAAGAGATATGAAATTCAGTGAAGAGAAAGCCATGCGATTGTCCCTTGAGAGGGTGCTTGAGTTGCATGCAATTGAGGAGCTCTTGGCTCCAAAGGATTAACATCAAGATGTGGAGCATGCACAAGCAGAGTAACAGAGAGTGTTAGAAACCACTTATGCAGAGCCATCCACCAGAGATGGAAGGAAGCGCACCAGAGAGGCTAATAGATTATTGTTAGATTCGAGAGAGAATGTGGGAGCACCCACATCACAACATAGGCATAGAAGGTCCCCAGAGAGGTAAAATGGATACATGGCTCTTATGAGAGAAGGTATTGATATAGAACCATCTTGTTAGTATTTTTTGTTGGCATAACCGTGCTCGGGTGAGTCGGGAACCCAACACGGGTGCACATCATCGATATTTTATGGGCACGCTCATGTGTAACATGAGAGTGTGCGATGGGTGGGCGCGCGCTTGAGAAATACACCCATGAGATGAAAGTGTGATACAGGAACATGGGTAGGCATGACCCACACTTGGTGTGGTCTAACCATGCAAACAAAGTGCGACTGACAAAGGAAAATCGACTAAGTATTGGGACAATGTGATATTATATGATGGGTTGACTTGTGTCGAGTGACCGAACCGACGTATGGTTGGTCGAAAAGACATGAGTCATGGAGCTAGGTTCATGATGCATCATACATATATGATATGTAATGGAGTGTTAGAACATCATCAAACTTAGAAAGAAGAGATCTAAAATAGCGAAGTAAAACTGATTTGATGAGCCTCTAGGGCAAACAGATGAGTTGAAAGTTTACGTCATTCAGTCGGGTCAGTCGAGTGTGCAAACAGGGTCACTCTAATTTGTGTAGCATTTATACGGGCCGCGTTTGTGCATACAGGGTCATAAAACATCACATAACATTCAGGATGGGTCGCTAGGGTCAGTTAAGTACGCGTAGCGTTCAAGAGGTCACCAGATAGCACACTTCGTGTAGACAGGGTCAGCCATTGACCCAGATCATGTAGAACAATGCCAAAAGTGACCAAGACATGCAGAAATAGTTGAATGAGTCAGGATGACAAACATAACATGTAGAATGTGTTCGTGAGGTCGAATTCTAGGTTTCCTTGGAAAAATTTTGTGGGCAAGTGGCAGCAGGTTGCTACATGACTATGGCACGGTTTAGGGTAAAATTTGGTTAAGTGCGCAGGAAAAGAAAGTTGGAAGCACAACTTATGTAAAATTGTACTTTGTAAATTAATGTACATTGTTGTACATTATTATTGGGAAGACTTCTTGGGAGTTGCCTCTGCTAAGTATGTATGGGCGTACTTGTGTGATGTTTATGAATGTTTAATGTGAAAGATTAAATATTGAAGGAAACTTATTATGTTGCATTGTTAAGAACACTTGTTTGAAAAATTGACTAAGTGTTAAAGATAGGCGTAGTCCATACACTTTAGTATTGGTAAAAATAAAAAGTGTAGTGGCGTCGCACCCACTATACATGGTTGGAAGAGTACCACAGGTATAGGGCTGTGACAGATGGTGTCAGAGCTCGATTTAGGGTGACTTGAGCTTTGTTGAAGATTAAAGACTAAAGCAGGAATAGAAAGATAGGGTTGTTGTTGGTATTAAATCTTGGACATTATATTTATTGGTCGCAGTTCGACATTGGTAGGGGAAATACATTGGTCAGGTCCGAAGTTGCATAACAAGACATGGAAAGTTGGGAATAATGCTAGGGGAGGCTCTTGCAAACCTTATACAAGTTGAGGCATATGAAAGAGGTGAACCCATGGATTCATGTTGAACTTGAATTCTTGGAGGAGAATGTTGAAGTAGAGCTTCATTGACTTGGTTGGGAAATGGAGCAGGATAGATCTGCAATTTTGATAAAGAAAAACAGGATGTTGTAAGTGTGAGAACAATAGAGAAGGAACTTGATGACCAATTTGAACCAGGATTGTGCACATTGCAGACATTGATAATGGGAGGCACTCACTGATTAGGAGATCACGTGTTATGCTCAAAATTGAAAGTGCTCGAAACAGGACTGAACCTGATTGACTAGAAAGGTCTCGTCGTTGTGATTCTGGCACTGCGAACGGTTCAAAAATGTCATATGAGGAAGATATCGTGTTATGTCCGTTTTCCCAAACAGCAAAAATTTTGTGACTGGGATGCCCAGTCAGCATGCAGGTACAGTCAACAGATGGAATATTCTATAGAATATTCCCTTTTCTTACAGCCAATCATATCACGCCACGTGGCTTAATCTGGGCCATTGAATTTGTGGTACAGAAGTGTGATTCTAACCGTTGGATGGTTTGCACGTTTTTTGTTTAAACCATTTGATGAGAGACACATGGCAAGCCTAGAGGCTGCCACGTGTCCTCAGGAGGTTGTTATAAAATTTTATGGAGTTCGGGGGGATTGACCCCATGACCTCCATAGCGCTCGTAAAGACCTCCGACCAATCCGCCTACGACATGTTTCTTAACCCTTATGTCTCCCACATTCATTTATGGTGTATAAGTTTTATGGTTGGGGGAGGGACCGCCAACAGTCCCAATCTGCTGGCGGCCCCAAGCTTTTGGTCACATGACAATAAACTACAGCATCAACCCTTATCCCGATGGTTACATCAAACCTTATCCCGACGGTTTCAGTGAATGCAGTCACATGTCACGAGTTGACATTAAAATAAAAATGTGATGGTTTGATCAACCGTAACTCCTAGTGGGTTCATCTGTCACATGGGCATGGTTTAAACGTAAACTAATGTCACGGTTTCAGAATGTTGTGTAGACTCTGGGTTCCGCTCCTCTTATGCAGAGTTTTCAAACAGTTCAATGTGGAGTTAACGGTGGGGGGTCGGCATGTGTCCACCTCGTCCAAACTGTTTTATGTTAAATCAAATGGTCTTCTGGCGGATTTGGAGTGCACCCTAAATTTAGGGCTCTTTACTATTTTTATCCATAGTTAAGTGCTAGTCTCCACTTTTAGTGGAGATTTTCTAGTTGACATTGGGAAAATGCATTGGGAGGTCAATTTTCGACCAATTTGGGTGAAACAAGAGTCTACCTAGACTAATTTGACCATTTTGGAGCCAATATTGGTGCAGAGAAAACAACCATTAGAGGCATGTAAACACATGTAATTTTAAATTTTGAGCATAATGAAAAAGAGGGGCATGCCATTGGTAGCTGGACCAGCAGATGTAGCCCAGGAGGGGTGAACTACTTCATCATGCCTACTATGTAAAACTTATGTGTGATTGTATTTCTCTGTTATACATTGTTGTTCAGTGTTTTTTAGGCTTATTTTCATGCTTAAAGTTCACAAATTCATCTATGTTTCATGGTTAAAACACTCATTCCTTAAGCAAACAAATGGAGACAAATTGTACATGTTTTTATTACTGAAAGGACACTTAGCACAACAAAACTAATACACTCCTTTCAGATCAAGTTGGTATCAGAGCCAGGTGGTGTTTTTATGTGCAAAGATTTGTTAACTGTTTACAAGGTTTTTCATGCTTACTAGGCTCAAGCTTAAGAGAGGAGAATGCAAATTGGTGGAAGTAAGAGGTTCTCAAAGTGAGCCATGGCAAAGGAGGGCAAGATTTCCAGATTCTCCACCACCTAGTTCACCTCCAAAATAAGAAGAAGAAGCAATAAGCATGCTTCCAGGAGAAGAAGAAACCCATGAAGAGGTGGATCTGTAATATTCCTACTTAGCTTGAGTTAAGAGGAATATTCATTTTTGTTTTACTTTCTGTTGCATTAATAAATGAATAAAGGAGGACATGTAAAACTCCTGAAAAGACTAAATAATCAATGCCCATGTGAACAAAGATAAATCAGGGCCATGTAAATAAATCACTACAGGTGTGAAAGGGGTTTAAGCTGTGAGACTGGGTCAACCTTGACCAAATCTACAGTGTTGTCTAGAGTCAATGTATCTCATAAAGGGACAGCGCAGTTCTAGAAGGAGGCCCCTCATGTGAAAGGAGCTAACTCATCAAGGTGGTTTAGGGTTTGCAAAGGCTTTCATCTTATAAAAGGAAAGGGAGGGCAGCAAGATAAGGTTGTTGATTGATTATATTTCTGAGTATCTTGTCTTCTTAGACAAATACTACTCTCTGCTATTTAGTAGAGAATTGTGCTTCTTAGCACTTGGAGTTCCTATGCAGGGATTTCACCTCTTCCTTTGAGGATTCTTGGAGGAGTATTTTCTGATTTGATCCACTATCAGGATTTAGGCCAAGCTCTACTTCCAATTGCAATGTTGATCCAGTGAGGGTTTTGTTGCTTTTGCAAGCTGCAGCAAGTGGGATTCTAGATCTACAGAGATCTAGCTTGTTTGGGAGCCTCTTCTCATGGAGTGTGTCTTTTAACCTCTTGGAAGATTGCCTCTCCTAATTGTGCTCTAGATTTGTATCTTGCTAGTTGGCCATCTATGTTATTCAAGATACAACACAGTTTTCATTGAGGAACTGTGTTATTTTCATATGAGATTCTTCAAGGTGTTTTGACCCCAGTTTTGATGAGAGATCTCTGGTGTTGGGCTTTGCCTTTCACTTTGGTGATCCATGGATTAGCTTGCTGATCCATGTTCTGTTTAGATCTGATCTATTTTAATGAAAAGTCATCTTCAGAAATTTCTGAAGCATTCTGCAGTTCTGCAACTTAAAACTCAGATCTACACTTTGTTATGCATGATTTTGTCAAAACCCCAAGGGGATCTTGTAAATAAGACTATCTAGTTTCCAGCTCTGAAATGGATCTGATGTTTTGTCCAAAGATTTGTCCTAGATCCGAGTTGTAATATTTAGCTACTGCAGCTCCTTAAAAGAACACTGTTGAGCCATTTTTGCAGTTATATATGTGTTGCAGCCTTCTTTTCTGAAGATTTATTGCTCTATTGCCTCATGTATTCTAATGTATATTGAAATAGCTTCATTGTAGTTCTTATTTGCTGTTGTACATCCATAAGTTAATCCTATTTGATGGCCTCCTACTCATACTGTCCAAGACTGTGTTATTTCTGAAGCAGTTGTTGTGCATAGATGTAGCCCCTCTTGTAGGGTGTTTTTCAGCTAGACTAGGTGGTGGGAGATCTGTTTACCACACCTAGTTTGATTTGTTTTTTCTCCCCTTTTGGATATAGACTCCAGATTTATGATCTAATGGATCCAAGGGATGTAAACTCATTTCTGTGCATCAATCTCTCAGGAGTGCATTATTTCAGCAGGCTTGCTGTGCTATTCCAGATCCGGAATATTACAATGGTATCAAATCTCCTTTCTTGGCACAGCCTGTGCTTGCCTTAGAGCACCAGCCATTTTGCATTTAGAAGAAGATGATCCTCTTACTGAGAGGGAGAAGAGGTATCAGAATAAAATTCATAAGAAGTTTGATTACACTAGTGATGATCCTAACAAGGGTCAAGACAAGGGTAAATCCCCTGAAGCTGTAAATGATAAAGAAGCAGAAGAGTTTGCAAGAACTCTTTTGGTGGCCATGCAAGATCTTGCCAAGGAGATCAAAGAGATGAGGATGGATAGAGTGAGAGAATCTCCTGGGAGATTTCATCCGGGGGAAAGCTCTGACATGTCTCATCACTGGACTGATCAACCGGTGAACCAGCCACAAGCCCCACAAGCTTCACAATGCTCCACCATGCCTACTTTCTTGGCTGTGGAGAATGACAAACCTCAAGAACAAGCCTCCCTTGAAGATTAATTTGTGGAGTATGATTCTCAAAGTTAGAGATTCAATGATAACTTGAGTTTCTAAGATTTTTGTCACCTTAAGGATAGGAGAAGACCAAGGCAGCAGTATAGAGATGGTGTGTTCTTTCATAATCATGATAGACACCACTCTATGGGAAAATTATTTTTTCCCAAGTTTGATGGATCATCCTCTAGCTCTGTCAAGGCATGGGTAGAAAAGCTGGTATCTATTTTTAGTTGAAAAAAGTCCCCGAGGTTGAAGCCATCAAGATTGCAGCGCGACACTTTGAAGGTGAAGCACACAATTGGTGGTTCCATGGGTTGTCTACATTGGGACACATCAATGTGACTACCTATTCTGAGTTTACTAGAAGACTAGTGGAGAGGTTTGACAGGAAGGATCCTGAAGCACCCTTCATAAGCCTTGCAAAGCTGAAGCAATCAGGAGATGTAGAGATTTATATCTCTGAGTTTCTGAGATTATTAGTCATGGTCCCTGATCTATCTGTAGCTAGGAGGGTCTACATGTTCATTGATGGCCTGGAGGAACCTTTGCATAGGTTGGTTAAATCTACCAAGCCCATCACTTTGCATGATGCCATTAAGAGGGCTAGAGACCTCCAATATGCCTTGCCAAAAGCAAAGGAAACTTTCCAGAGCAAGGCCCCTCACTTTTCTAAGGGGAAGGAAGGAAAAGCTTCTTCTCCCAAGGAGAGCTCTATGAAGAAGCCTCTTGATATTGATCTCAGAAGGGAATTGAGGAAAAAGAAACTGTGTTTCACTTGCCAAGAGCCATGGGCACTGGGACATAAATGTGCTATGGGAAAAACACACTACATAGAAGTCTTCTCAGATCTTGAGGAGGAAGATGAAGATGATGAACCTAGGAGGGGTCACAGCGCTGATGATGATGATGAGGAAGATCAAACACCATCCAGAGATGGGAAGGGAGCCTTTGCTCCAACAAGTGGGACTCTTGCCTCTTTGAGAGGAGTGCCTAAGTACTTAACCCTAAGAGTACAAGGTTCAGTCATGAATCAGAGAGTATCTGTCCTGATTGACAGTGGGGCAACCCACAACTTTATTGATGCTCATCTTGTGCAAAAGAGAGGAATCCCCACTGATACTTTTGAGGGGATTTTTGTTTTGGTCCCAGAAGATAGGACCATGCAATGCATGCAATATGTTCCATCACTCTCTGTCACTATGGGATCCTACACTCTGGTGGATCACTTATTTGTAGTTGACATACCAGACACCAACATCATTTTGGGTGTCCAATGGTTGATTACCTTGGGGAAGGTTACCACTGATTGGAAAGCTTTGAAAATGGAGTGGGTGGACTTGAAGAGTGGGAAACCACAAATGATTCAAGGCATGCACACTTATCCTTCACCTAGTACTTCCACACAAACAACAGAGATGGATTTGCGCAGTGGAAGCAGGGATCTCACAGTTCCTTCTCTCATGTTCATGAGGATGCTGCAAGGGACATTCTTATCTAATGGCAAGCCACTTGGAATTCCATCAGATTCAGATCTTGTGGGGGAGGCTCCACTAAGTGCTGCTCCAAAACTATATCAAGGAAGGATTGGAGCAATGAGAGACCAAGTCACAGCGTTAGAGGGCTTGGGACAACCCAAGTGTGAGGGAGATCTTCTTCCTGCATCACTATCTCCCTCTCTCTTTTTTGAATCTACGCTGTGGGAGAAGAAGAAGGGGAGGATTAGCCTTCCCACAAACAATTTTGGCATGTGTAATGTAAAAAATGAGATCAACAACATGACAAGCACTTCCATGGATGTATCAGCAGCGCTGTCATTGTTGAGCAGTGTGGATCTTTATTGGAAATATCAACTGCTTGTAGTGTATTCCAAAGATCTCCACACAGGTATGATACTAGGTGGCATGCAGCAAGAAGAGGGCTACTTAGTCCAAGGGGGGGTCATCTATTATCATGGTAAGGTCTTCTTGGCTAGAGCTTCCAAGCTCAAGAAGAAGATCCTACAAGGAGCCTATGAAGAATTCTTCCTTAGCCATATGCATTCAATGAAGATCTATACCCTGATCATGAATAGTTTTGATTGGGAAGGCATGAGAGAGGACTTACATCAGCAATTTCAAGAGTGCAATTTTTATGGAGGATTGGGGCAGCCAATGGAGTCTTTGCAAGAGTCATCCCGCCCAGCTCTTCCTTTGCTTGGGAGGAGCGGAATGCTCATGCACAACTCCATGTGTATGAAGGACTATTATGGTAAAGGATTTGATCATGCCAAGCAAGTTGTGTTTTCTGATCTATTACATTACTTTGCCATGTTTTTGTAGGATATGGCTCCTAAAGGGAGTGAGAGATCATGTGGATCTCATATCTTGTTGGGGGCCAATAGAAATTCCGACCTTGGCCACTCCCTTGTTGTGCAAAGGGAGATTCCTTTTCATGATGGGTGCTTCCCAAAGGCACCAACCTTATGTAACATATTCAACCATGTTAAGGTGAATCATGCAGGAAATGTGTGGTGGGAATTCCACTTGCCACACCTGGATCTAATGAATACAAGAGGTGCACTGTGCTGGCATCACATGTGGGATTTTGACCCACCTCCTCAAGTTCAGATTTCAGTTTGCATATATGTAGTCTTTCTTCCATACTTGGATGATATAGTTGTATTGTTTTTGGGATTGTATGGACAGAAGATGGGCAGATTATATGTACCACATGGCTTGGAACTTCTACCTGTACTTCATGATACATGTTTTAGATGTAGAATTGCTTCAACCATGTTTATTTCTATTTATTTTTTTCACTCCTGAAGGGATGGACTATGCACATATTATGTTGGCTTTGGAGGAACAATTCATGGTGTGTTGGCTTGTTGAGCACTTGGATTATGATGAGAACTTGATCCTTAATGATGCCATCAATGGAGGAGGAGAATTACTATAGATTTTACCCTATCAGTTTCTTGAGGACAAGCAACATTTTGGAGGTGTTGGCTTGAGGGGTCCTAACCCAGGTTCGCTGTGCAAGGTTTGCCAACAAACCCCTATACTACTAGCCCTTTCGGCATTGACCTTCTTGTGCAGGTCAAAGTCTCACCCGAAGTAGTATGGGTGGGTTCTGGAGCCAGGTTTCCACACCCTGAGAAATGAAGGGTAAGGTAAGTAGAGCTATGCTAGATCTTGTGATTCCCAGATTACCTTGTTCTATGCAGAGTTAATCAAGTCTCTATTCACATCTACGTGCACTAGATCTATAGCTATATGCTTTTTATAACATTAACACAACATTACATAAACATAACATAATAGATCTAGATCCAGGAATGCAATACACAGATCTTTCGCAGCGTAAAGACAGAAAACGCATAACACATCAATTATCAGTAATTCACACAACACTACTCACAGATTCAGTTCTCTAACAATCTTTCACATTCATTCATTCGTCAATTCTTCCTTATAATTCCCTTCCCAACCTGTGCACACAGCAGCAAGGTCCGCACACAGTTGGACTTGGATCTTCGCGCACACAACCAGCAGGAGTCCTTTCCCCAAAACCCAAACAAATAGCTTAAACAACATATCACATCAATAGCTCATCATTTCTTATCCTTTACAATACAAAATGCATCTCTATTTATAAAAATTTAGCCGAGACTTTCCTATGGTCCGCAACCCATGGTTTTCAGACCCCTAGTTTACCCTTTCACCCATTACAATGCTTTCAGGGCTTTGACCCGCCCCAAAATCCCTGCGCTAGACTAAATATAATAAAAAATATTCAAAATGGACTAGTTTCGAAGCTTGTTAGGAGACCCCGTTCCAACAGTCCCCCAACACAATCTTGTGAATTGTCCCGAGTCACTACAGTGGTGCGGCTTCGATTTGTGTGCGCAAGGTAGCCAGAGTGCGAAGGAGCGGTGGGAGCACTTCCTTACTCTGGGCCGCAACTTGTTGCGCAATGTTGACCAGTGTCAGGGAGGCAGGGCCATCTAGAGTTGCGGTAAGCCGTTCTAACAGCCGGTGGAGGCGCGCAATGGCAGACTGAGCGTCTTCGGCGAGCCGGAGTGCGGTGTCAGCCCATGGTTTAAACCATTTTTGGATGAAATGGTTGTTGTGGCGAAGGATTTCAATCCTGTCCAAGATGGCTAGACGTTGTGCGAAGACGGTGGAGGGTGAGGAGGCTCTAACTTGGTCCAGCGTAGCTTCCGCCTACTGTAATTCCGTTTGGATATGCTGAAGCATGGAATGGTGTCGCACTACCGTCCATAGTTGTGTAGTTGTTTCGACCAATTTTGTACCCTGCGTCAGCTGATCCTGAATAATACGCGTTGCATCTGTGACCACTGCAATCCATTGGTCCCATACTTCCGGAGGTATGTCATACTGCTGTTGCGTGGCCCAGTCACGGTGGCGAACTTCGTGCAACACTCTGGTGTACAATCCTCATAGCTCTATGCGAGATAGCTACACTAAATCTATTTGGATTTCCCTAGTAGTTGGATTAGGGGTGTTGACTAGGGCAATGCGAGGGAGTGAACACACATTGCTTCTGCTAGGCGGTGCTCTGGAGTTGCAGAGAAGTCGCAGCATGTCTCTGTATCACAATGTTCCTTCTGTGCGTGGCTCGCAGACAATCCTTTCTGTCGGGAGCCAGTGCTCACCCCTGTGACTGCACTCAACATTCCCAGACTCTGTTAAGACGATATCTGCAGGTACTGAGTAGCCTGAGACCGGGTCCTTTGGCGGGTTAGGGTCCATCTTAGCAACAATAAAACGGGCATCCCAGAGAATGTAAATGAGCGCAAAAAACCAGTACGCAGCTAGCAGGAGCATGTTGTAGGGTGAATGAATAGCCAAGTGCGAAGTCTTCCAGCCATCCGCACACCGTCTGGAGCTATTTAATGGCGAAGTAGCTCATTCGTGGCACGTACCATCGATCATTTGGATCGTTCTTACCATAAATGGTTGCATTGATGATCTGTCGCCTGTTTTTTGTATTTGTAAGGTTCTTTTCTTATCAAATCAGGATGTGCTGATGGTCATCCTTTGTGCCCGAGGTCGTGTCCACGGAATCTCAGACCATGGATGACGCTTGTATGTTGTTCACGTACCCTGAATGAAGGTCAACGCGAGGTGTATCTGCAAGTTGGCCATCAGTATTTTCAAGCCCTTTACTTCACCCATGGGCGAGACGTCCCTGTGCAATAAGGCTATGTCACGCGTCCTCGTGCCATCTATTACTTGAGATGTTCACAAATTCTCCCAGTTACACATGGGTTCAGGCAGGTCTGTAATCCAACACATGCTTAGGTTAGTGGTACCCCGACAAGTCTGTACGGGCACCCTTGAGTGTTGCACGTCAACAAGTATCTGCGTAGGTCGACTAACCTCTGAGCCCATCTGGCAACTGGGGTCCCTATGCACAGGATCACCCTACTCTAATACTTCCCCTGAGTGAAGAATACCGGTCCGTGCATAGGTGATCCACGTAGTGTTAGTGGTAGTGCTCCTAGCCTACGTTCCGTCTGAATCTTAGGTTCAACAGGTTTCTGACTATTACCGGCGCCCTCTTGGCAGGGTAGGCTTCTTTCTGTGGTAGAGATGCGACGAAAATTCTTGATGGTTTGAAGACATCGAAGCGCCGAGACCTCGTGTAACCAACCTTGTCAATTTTCTAGCTCCTCATCAAATTCGAAAAAACGTTCAGTGTCCTTTTCCTAGCAGAGCATTCCTTCATCCGTGGGGTTAACCTGATCTTCATCCTACGCAGTTAATTTATAAATGTGATCTAATTCCTCCTTCTCATAGGCTGGCTCTATATACCACGCACCCTCTGCTGGATCTAGTGGTACTATAACACGTGTACCTTTGTTTTCAAACACCATGCTGCGCTTCTTGAGATTTATGACACCCCCCATGTCTATTGCCCGGTCCAGTCCGAGGAGCGCAGGCTAGGGGTCCGCGTCTTCCACAATTTCTATGACTTCAAAATCAGCTAGGACTCGTACCCCTACGATGTCAACCATAAATTTTGGTAACCTACCCAGAGGGATGATCTTTTGTTGATTTTCCATTCGCAGTTGGATGGTGGACCATTCCAATTTTGGCTCTCCCATTCGTTCCCATGTCTGCTTTTGTAGGACATTCGCATCCGATCCAAGATCTAAGATAACCTGATCCATCTCATAGTCACCGATCTGTGCAGTTAATCACATCTCTCTTCCGGTGCGTTTCTTATAGCTGTATAGTTTGTGTACATCCTTGGTTTCAGGGATCAAGTTGGGCCGAGCTACGTAGGTATTCAGTAGTGCTTGGAGATTTCCTACAGCTTGTGGGTTTTGTAGCAGCTTCAAACTTGCTTTTAAAAAGGGCTCAACTCCTTCCTCTATCTGAGGTTTCCTTGGAAGCTATGCGGGGGCGGCTAGTGGTGCTTGTTCCTCAAAGTGTACTCTTTCCTGAGAGGCAAGCCCCTCTTTTGCTCCCTGGGTGACCATCCCGCTCTGTGTCATAAATTTTACACTTGGATCTGCCTTCCTCAGCACGGTTTTAACTCTTTGTACGTTCTGCGTCGGGGTGGGCTGCTTTTCCTACATCTTGGCTATTAAAATTGGGCAGTCCTCCACCTCATGGTCCAGCTGCCTACAATATTTACACGATGGCCTGGTGGGATTTGGGAATTCTTTGGAAAAGTGCCCTATCTCTCCACAGTTATAACAGATTAGCTACCCCTATCCTCGTCCTGCGCTTCCTCCTCGACCTCCCCTGCCTCTGGCCGGCGATCCTCCAAAGTGCACAGAAATTCTCGGTGACACAAGGTCCGATTTTACCCTATATAAGTTCCCACGATCCATCATTAAGTTATAAGTACGACAGTTCTGTTCATCATGTCCCATTGATCGGCAGAATCATCACCATTGTTGCTTTAGTTCTAAGACATACGCACCTAGCCGAGGGAAATGGTTCATATCATGTAGTCCTGCTACCCGAAAATCATCACACCATAATGCAGGTCCACCTGAACTTGTTCGTAATAGGATAGGTTCCCTACCTGCCCCTGGGCGTATCGGACTAGGTCCTCCTGCGTGCATGTAATCTGTCTGCAAAGGGCACTGATCCTTCGTATGGCCAAACACCCGGCATCGTATGCACCAGAGATCTACGCAGCTATCCTTTCCTCGCTCTTTTCGCAGGTTCTATATCTCTATATGCATAGCCCCAACTTGTTCCTGGATTTTTTGTACCCCTGCTGACGTATCCTCCCGGGGTGCAGCTTCTAGTTTCATAGCGACTTCCATAGCTTTCTCCTACGACTCAAAGGTCTGATGACTCATCGGCGTGCGTAGGTGAGGTAACAACATAGCGATGAACCACTCCGTATGTTGTCTATCATCATATTCGAACCCTCCTTCCCTGATCGCCTTCTTCAATCGTTGATCAGCCTCCCATACTGACTCATAAGTCCCTTGTTTGAAGTCCTTTACTTCTGCTACTAGCTGGGAATAGGATTTCAGCTTTCGGAATTGTTTCTTCAGAGCATCTTTGATATCTTGAATGGATGCATTCCTGTGCTAGGAAATGTATCGCATATACTATTCTAGGGCTCTGTCTTTGAATGCTAAAGATAGCTGCTCCCTCTTTATTGTGTCACTCGCCACATTCTGCGCAGTCTAGACAGAGTCTGCCATGAACCAAAACTGATCCATATCCTCATCTCCTACCCCCTTGAAAGTAGGCAGTTTCAGATGCGCAACCATATCGCTGTCCAGGGGAGATGGTGGTATGGGTGAATTCTTACCTTTGTGTGGCTTAGGCGGTGGTGTAGCTGGGGGATCTTGCGTAGTCGGTTCTTGCAACAGATTATAGGCGGATATTCCTCCGTCAAGGTTGGTTCGATAGTATTTACCACTGCGCATTGCACTCCCGTCTAGATCCAAGGTCATTCAGTTAGTATGACTACACATAATTCTCTTTTTGCACAATAGTTTCTTGATCAGCAACGGTAATGTCCTAAAATTTTTTCCCTGGAACCCTTTGAAGAATCGTCGTTCGTCCTCAGAGTATGATACAAACTGATCAATGGAAAATTCCGTCACAAATCCTCCCAGCACAATATCCACCCAGTGATCCACTGTGTGTGTGATAGTATTATCAGTTTTTTTCCAGCTGTTCGAGCAACTTTGGGGTCCACTAAGTGACCCGCTCGTCCTTCCAGCACTTCTGGAATTCCACAAGTTTGGCCAGCCACTCCTGGAGTTCAATCGCAAAGGCCACAAAGAATATTTCGTAGCTTTCGGTAAGGATGTACCTATTTTTCCACCTTTCCACTGTTAACTTCTCACTGCGATTTTCTTTTACTGCGAACTCCTGGATCTGTCTTTCGAACCAGTCTTCGATCTATTTTCTTTCAGGCTTCCAGTATTCTCTTGTCATTACCCGATTCCTCTCTCAGACTTCTTCCGGTCCCGGAAACGGAACCATTTGTTGGCTTGAGGGGTCCTGACCCAGGTTCGGTGTGCAAGGTTTGCCAACAAACCCCTATACAACTGGCCCTTTTGGCAGTGACCTTCTTGCATAAGTCAAAGTCTCACCTGAAGTAGTATGGGTGGGTGCTGGAACCAGGTTTCTGTACCCTGAGAAAGGAAGGGTAAGGCAAGTAGAGCTATGCTAGATCTTGTGATTCCCAGATTACCTTGTTCTGTGCAGAGTTAATCAAGTCTCTATTTGCATCTACGTGCACTAGACCTATATTTATATGCTTTTTATAACATTAACACAACATTACATAAACATAACATAATAGATCTAGATCCAGGAATGTAATACACAGATCTTTCACAGCATAAATACAGAAAACACACAACACAGAAATTATCAGTAATTCACACAAAAGTACTCACAGATTCAGTTCTCTAACAATCTTTCGCATTCATTCATTCATCAATTCTTCCTTACAATTCCCTTCCCAACCTGCGCACACAGTAGTAGGGTCCGCACACAGCTGGACTTGGATCTCCACACACACAGCTAGACTTGGATCTCCGCGCACACAGCCAGCAGGAGTCCTTTCCCCAAAACCAAAATAGATAGCTTAAACAACAGATCGCATCAATAGCCTCATGTATTCTACTGTGTATTGAAAGAGATTCATTGTAATTCTGATTCGATGTTGTACATCCATAATTTAATCATATTTGATGGCCTCCTACTCATATTTTCCAAGACTGCATTATTTCTGAAGCAGTTGTTGTGCATAGCTGCAGCCCCTCTTGTAGGGTGTTTTTCAACTAGACTAGGTGGTGGGAGATCTGTTTACCACACCTAGTTTGATTTGTTTTTTCTCCCCTTTTGGATATAGACTCCAGATCTGCTGATCTAAGGGATCCAAGGGCTATGAACTCATTTCTATGCATCAATCTCCCAGGAGTGCGTTATTTCAGCAAGCTTGCTGTGCTATTCCAGATCCGGAATATTACAGGATCCCAAAGAAGAAGAAAGAGCGATCAGGAAATCATTCCTTGACATGACTGAAATGGTGAGAGTTCTTTATCAAGAAAGGAATGAAATAATAGAAGGAGAAGGATCCAAACTTCGCAAATAAGGTCAGGGATCATCAGGAGGCCAAAATGATGAAGATAAATCAAATAAGGGAAATGGAGGAAATGGAGGCAATGGAAAGTCACCATCCTCACCCTCATCATCATCATCCTCTACTTCATCTTCAGTACACCAGTCACACAAGTCAAAGAACACTGGTAAAAATCCTTTTCTAAAACTTGATGTTAATTTTGAATTGCCAATGTTTAATGGTGAAGTCAATGCAGAAAAGCTTGATAATTGGATTAGGAAATTGGAGGTTTATTTGAGAATTCAGAACCTTCATGATGATGATACCAAAATCCAAATAGCTTCATTGAGGATGGAAGGTGTAGCTTTTTTTTGGTAGGAAGCCAAGACAAAAGATGAGATCAAAAAGCATGGTAAGATTATTCTATCATGGATTGATTTCATTACTGCAATAAAGCAACGGTTTTATCCATTTGCTCACATGAAGAAAGCCATAATGAACTGGAAAAATTTTAGACAATTGAAAGGACAACATGTACAAGACTACACCCAGGAATTTAGGAGAAGATCTTTCTTATTAGGGGTAGATTTTTAGATTCAAGATACTTTTCCCAAGTATACAGGGGGCTTACATAGCTACCTTAAACATACTATCCTCATGTTTAACCCTGCAAGTCTAGATGAAGTATGTGTTCAAGCCACGCATCTAGAAGCAAGAGGGAAAAATAGTTTAAGAGGGTAGAAACAAACCTTTTAAGGGGAAAAACAAAGAGAATAACTCAAAATGAAAAGTAAAAAATAATGCATCTGTCAAGAAAGAGGGAGATAAAGTGGTTTGTAAACATTGTTCAAGAGAAGGCCATGAAGAGAAAATTTGTCTGAAATTACATCCTGAAAAGAGACCCAAGATTAAAAATAACAAAGGGAAGCAAAAAACTGTAGCTACAACTCAACATGACTTAGGAGAGGATTCAGGTGATGAAACTAAAATTACAGCCATGGGATTGAAGAACATGAAGGAGAAAGAAATTGAAACAAAACCCAGTACTAGTACTTCAAACTGTCACATACAAGCTCCAAATGAAGAAGAGAGATTGATGAAAAGGAATCCAGATTTTCCACAGTGTCAGAGAATATATGTCGACATTTTGAATCTCCATGGAGATCCATCTTTAGGACAATTGAATGAAGAAATGAAAGAATGACTTAGGTCAAATTTATAAAAGAGAGAATTGAATTGTTTCATGTGAGGGTCATATACAAACATACCAATATTGATACACTGTTTGACAGTGGGTCACAAGAAAACTTAATCTCTGAATACTTGGTCAAGAAAATTAATCTTGGGACCATTCCACATCCAAAACCATATCCACTTGGGTGGATTTGTAAGGATGCAAATTTACAGGTTTCAAAGAAGTGCATATTGCGCTTTGCAATAACTGCACAATTTGTTGACACAGTTGAATTAGATGTGGTTCCGCTTGATATTATAAGTGTTGTGTTGGGAAGTCCTTACTTGTATGACAGGAAAGAAATATTCCATTGCCATGAGAACAAATACCATTTATTCAAATATGGCAAGGAGTACATTGTTAGAGCACATAGCAAGAAGACAAATATTGCAATGGTAAATGCTGGATAGGTAAAGAGGCTTGTGAATTCAAGTAAGAATTTTGTTCTTCTAATGATTAAGCCTAAAGCTGATGTTAATAATGAGTCATTTGAAGATTGTGATCCTAAGTTGAAATCATATTTAAATAATGATGTAGTTGATGCACATCATGATATTTTTTAGGAGCCAACACGATTGCCTCCTAAAAGGGAGATTCAACATGAGATTCATTTACAACAAGATTTTCCTCTTCCAAACATCGACATGTATCACATGTCGATAATGGAGAATGCTGGAATAAAGGACTTGTTGGAAAAGGGACTCATAAGGCCAAGAACTTCTCCATGCGGTTCACCCATAGTCTTGATTCCGAAGAAATATGGGACTTGTTTCATGTGTGTCGACTTTAGAGCTTTGAAAAAGATAACGGTAGAGAATCGACACCCACTCCCAAGGATAGATGATTTGCTAGATCAGCTGAAAGAAGAAAAGTTTTTCACTAAGTTAGATTTACGAAGTGGATATCATCAAGTAAGAATTGTAGTAAGTGACATATGGAAGACTACATTCAAAACCAAACAAGGACTCTTTGAGTGGTTAGTTATGACGTTTGGTTTATGTAGTGCACCGACGACTTTCATGCGTGTTATGTATAATGTTTTGCATCCATTTATTGATGAATTTGTGATTGTGTATTTAGGTGATATACTCATTTTCAGAAAAAAAAGAGAAGAACATGTCTTGAATGTTAAAAGGGTACTTGATGTTTTGAAGAAAGAGCAATTATTTCTTAATATTTCTAAGTGCGAATTTGGAAAGACTTCTCTGGTTTATTTGGGACACATTGTAGGAGGAGGCGAGTTGAGAATTGATCCTTCTAAAGTGGAAGCTATTGTGAATTGGCCCACTCCCAAATCAGTAACTGAGGTAAGAAGTTTATTAGGTGCAGCTAAGTATTAGAGAAAGTTTATTGCTAACTTTTCTGCCATAGCAGCTCCTATGCATGCAGTGACAAGTGTGAAGAGAGGCTTCCAATGGGGAGGAAAACAGTAGCAAGCTTTTGAATATTTAAAAGATAAGATCAGTTCAGCTTCGGTCCTTGCATTACCGGATTTGAGACAACCATTCGAGATTCAAACTGATGCTAGTGATTATGCCATGGGTTCAGGACTTTTGCAGCATGGTAAGCCTATCGATTTTCATTCTAAAACATTAAATGGTGTTGTAACTAATTATCCAACATATGAGAAAGATTTGTATGTGTTGGTACAAATCATTACGAAGTGGAAACACTACTTGATGGGTAAAGAGACGATTATACATACCGATCACCCACCATTAAAGTACTTGCAGTCGCAAAAACAATTGCAGTAATCACGACTTTTCAGGTGGATGGGATTTCTTCAACAGATTCAATTGGTTATAAGGTACAAGAAAGGTATTTTCAATAAAGTTGATGATATTCTTTCAAGACCAATTATAAGTGCTTTTACTTTTATTAAAAGTGATTATATTGTACATGAGAGTTACATAGAACAATATGCATCTGATATTGATTTTCAAGATGTGTATGCTAGTTTGAGTGAAGGGAATCAAGTTGAGGAAAATGATTATCACATGCATAAAAAATTTCTGTTTCATTTGGGAAAGTTGTGTATACCACAAGGAGAGAGACTTAGTGTCATGAGAGAGGCCCATTCGTCTCTTATTGCTCGGCACTTTGGGGTAAGAAAAACAGTGGCACATCTACAGAAGTATTGCTATTGGCCTTGCATGATAGATGGTGTGTCACATTTTAGAAGAGGATGTTATATGTGTGCAACAAGAAAGCCTAGCAATAGGAAGCTTGGGTTGTACACGCCACTACTTGTACCATCAAGGCCATGGGAGATTGTCTCCATGGACTTTGTTGAGGTCTACCTATGTCAAGAAAACATCATGATTATCTTTATGTAGTTGTGGATAGATTTAGTAAAATTTGTATACTTATGCCATGTAAGAAAACCATTACTGCTAAACAAACTACTGAACTTTATTTTCAACATGTATGGGTTCATTATGGTTTGCCAACTTCTATTGTTAGTGACAGGGATTCCAGGTTCATTGGGAATTTTTGGTCAAATATTTGGAAGATGATGGACACAAAGTTGAAAAAGAGTATTGATTTTCATCCGCAAATTGATGGCCAAACCGAGGTGGTGAACAAAAATATTGTGCATCTATTGAGAATATATTGCAGCAAAAATCCCAAGTTGTGAGATGAACAACGGCATTAAATTCAACACGCTTACAACCAGGCCAAGCACTCTTCTACAAAGACTTCACCTTTTGAAGCCTGCTTTAGGTATTTGCCGAAATCGCCATTAGAATTCATCTTTGAGAAGGATGTTGCAATTGATGGGAATAGTGATATTGACAAGGCTTGAAAGTTCTTTGATAAAATTGAAATTATTCATCAACAAGTTCAAGAACAACTTGAGAAGAGTCAAAGAAAATATAAGGAGAGGCATGACAAACATAGAGTTGGTCACAAGTTTCAAGAAGGAGATGAAGTATGGTTGCACATAAGCAAAGAAAGGATGCAAGGATAAGGTAAAAAGCTCAAGCCCATTCATTATGGTCCATTCAAGATCATTAAACAAGTTGGTAATAATGCATTTCAACTTGACTTGCCTTCATATATGCAAATTTATTCCATTGTCAATGTGGAGAATTTATGTTTGTATGAGCCTCCTTTGATTGATGATCAAGGGAGTGATATTCAGCTACCATCTATAGAATATTTCTCACTATAATTTCTGGACGAGCTCAAGGAGTATTCCATCCTTGACAGGAGGACACACACTTCTAAGAGGGGAAGTGTCAATTATCTTCAAATTGGGCTCAAGGGAAGCAAACCAAGTAAGGCAAGATAGATGGAAGTGGAAAAGGTGAGGGAGTAAGTCTTTTGGGGTCCAAAATATTCCCAATGGGGAGGTGTGACCAGGAGATCATGTGTTATGCTCAAAATTGAAAGTGCTTGAAACAGGTCAAACCTGAGCGATTGGAAAGGTCTTGTCATTGTGATTCTGGCGCCGTGAATGGTTCGAAAAACTGATGTCGTATGAGGAAGATATCGCGTTCTATATATTTTCCCAAACAACAAAAATTTTGTGACTAGGATGCCCAGTCAACATGCAGGTACAATCAGTAGATGGAATATTCTAGGGAATATTTCCTTTTCTTATAGCCAATAAAATCGTGCCACGTGGCTTAATTTGGGCCGTTGAATTTATGGTATGGAAGTGTGATTCTGACCGTTGGATGGTTTGCAGGTTTTTTTTGTAAGCCGTTGGATGAGAGACATGTGGCAAGCCTAGAGGCTGCCACTTGTCCTCAGGAGGTTTCTATAACATTTTATGGAGTCTAGGGGGATCGACCTCGTGATCTCCATAGCGCCCGCAAAGACCTCCGACCAATCCGCCAACAACATGTTTCTTAACCCTTATGTCTCCTGCATTAATTTATGGTGTATAAGTTGTTGAGATTGCAACAAGATGATGAGCTTAGTGAAAAGAGTCGCCTTCACTAAGTGGGCCCGCAGGCTATTTTTGGCGCAAGTCTATTTTTAGACATGTCAATCATATTCTATGAGTTGCAGGATGATATTTGTGGATGGTTGGTCGAGTTGGAAAAATAGATGGACTTCTATTTTTAAACATATTGGGCAGAATCTATTTTTAGATTGCCAATCTAAAAATAGATATGTCGAATATTATTAGCTCTTAATAATATTTGGACTGTAAACATTATCTTATTCGCTTGGAGCACTTCAGTTAAGTCCACAAATGTGGCACATGAGATGACAGAAGGAATTATGCTATTCCTGAGCGTTAAGTGGAGCTATTGCATGGAGACTTTAGTTAGAACTCATGTGATAGAGTTTGGTGGAGTTATTGAGGTAGTTGATGGAGTTGTGTTCAATTTAACTCAGTTAGACACAGTTGAGCTAGTTGTATCTAGTATAAAAGATTGATACACTAGTGAGAGTGGTGTGAATTAATTTTAATTAATTCACTAAATATTAACTCATTAATCAACTGAAGAATACATTATTTAGCTACAGTGCATGGAAAATTTCAGTGGAGACCAGTGGAGAGGTAGGTGAAAGAGCAGGTTGACTATCATTTGTGACTATAGTGTTGCATGATTTGCAACACCCAGTGATTGGAGATGCCAATGAGGATTGCGTGAGCAAGGTTGGACCAATTTGAGTTCATTCAGAGCCAATATTCAGCAGGGATTGCGCAGTAGAGGCAGGCTAGTAGGTGGCAAAGATTGGTGCATGGATTTGCTATATCGAGCCTGATTAGTGTGTAGCGAATGTATTGTACTGAGAGCTTGATATGATCAGCTTTGTATGAGGATTATTACATGATCTCTATGATATATATTATATACATATATTTGGGGTTTTTAGCTTCAGGCTTTCCCGTTAAAACACTATGTTCATATGTGTGAATTTTTATGGTTTCAATGTGTGGATGCAATTGATTTAATTTCCGCAAGTAATGATCAATAGTAGAAGAGATTCTGTATTATGCATGAAGTCAAATAGTGTGTGATCAGGAGAATCTTGGATGTATAACGCATTATTTATATAATTTCTACATGGTATCGGGGCGATATTGATCATTGGAGCAATTGCAAAGCATTGAAGCGGTTGAGTTTTGTGCTGGTGGAATTCGAATTTGCAGTAGTGTTTTCTTGGTGTCGAAGTTGAGATGTCTTTCAATGGATTGTGATTGGAGTATGCCCTTGAGGGTAGCTCAAATTATATTGCATGAAAGGACAAGATGGAGGTGGTGCTGGAGGATAATGGGTTAAAGGAGTTCATAGATGTAGAAATTCCAAAACCTGCTTCTAGCGATGCTGCCACACTTGACGCATGGCAAAAGAAGACAACAAAATGTCGAAGGATTCTGTTGGAAGGTGTGAAGGATCACATAGTGTCCAACCTTCATGGTAAAGCTTCTCCATTCTTGATGTGGAAAGCTTTGACAAACTTGTTCCAAAGAAAGAGCGACTAGAGGAAGTTGGCGCTCAAGGATAAACTTAGGAAGATAAAAATTGAGAAGGGCGAGAGTATACCCAAGTACCTCACGAAGTTCGTCCAATGCAAGGATGAGTTGGGAAGTGTGGGGATTACTGTAGATGAAGAGGAATTGGTGAGCTTGGCTCTCCTTGGGCTTTCGAAGAGTTGGCATTCCTATGAGGACTCTGTCAATGTTTGGGAGAAACTGCCAGGATGGGAGCGACTTTGGTCAGATTTTGTGCAAGAGGAGATAAGGCAGAGTACCAGGGATGGATCTTCATCAAAGAATGAAGATGAAGAAAATTGCGCTTTGGCTGCCAAAGCAAGGAAGGGGAAGGGAAAGAAAAATCCTTCCCAATCCAGTGCGAATGGCAAGAAGCAGGACATGTCCAAGGTGAAGTGCTTTCACTGTCACCAACACGGACATTATGCCACTAATTGTCCACAGAAGAAGAAAAATAAGCAGGCTGTTGGATCTGCAGCTGGAGAGGCCTTAGCCTCACAGTTTGAGCTGTATTTTTCACTGATCGCATGCTTGGTCTCAAGTATGATGGGTTCGGTGTGATTTCTTGACAGTGGTGCGTATTTCCATATGATCGGAGACAAAGATTTGTTTACTAATGTGGATGAGAAGGATCTTGGAGTGCACATCGAGATGGGCGATGATGGTAGATACAGTGCGACCGGTATTAGGACCATTTCCTTTGAGAGGGAGTTTGGTAAACCCTTCATATTAAAGGATGTCATGCATGTTCCAGGATTGAAGAAGAATCTGATCTTTGTGGTGATGTTGGAAGACAAGGGCTATGATGTTGTCTTTAGCGAGGGAAAGGCTTTCCTGCGCAGTAAGGAAACTGGTGAAACCCGGAGGATAGGGGTTCAAGTTAAGAACCTTTATCAATTGCAGGTAGATGGATGCACAACAACGGCAGGCAAGGCATAAGGAGTGGTGAGCCGGGATGAAGGCGAACTGTGGCATAGGAGATTGGGCCATCTTCACCATGGTGCTTTGAAAATTTTGCAGCAGATTTCTACTGGGCTTCCCAAAGGTACACTTGCGCAGTCAGATCAGTGCAAGGGATGTACTTTGGGAAAATTTGTGAAAGACACCTTTCATGAGAAGGATAGTCGCGCCACAACGATCCTTGAGAGAATTCACGCAGATGTGTGCGGACCTTTCTCAGTAGCTTCAACAGCAAAGCACAGGTATTATGTGATATTTTTTGATGATTTTTCTCGTAAGTGTTGGATCTTCTTCATGCAGAAGAAGAGCGAGACATTCTCTAAGTTTTGTGAGTTCAAGGCACTGGTTGAGAAAGAATCGGGGAATCAGGTGAAGGCTCTTAGGAGTGACAATGGTGGTGAATTCATCTCTGGTGAATTCAAAGACTTTTGCAGCACAGAAGGAATTCGAAGAGAGCTCATAGCGCTTCATAACCCACAGCAGAATGGGGTTGCGGAGCAAAAGAATAGAACGATTGTGGGTGTTGCACGGGCGATGTTGCATGATCAGGGCCTTCCCATACACTTGTGGGCCAAAGCTTGAAATACGACAGTTTATGTGCAAAACCATTGTCCTCACAGAGTACTTGGCATGAGTACACCCGAGGAGACATTTTCTGGTAAGAAGCTTGATATTTCTCATTTGAAGATTTTTGGCTCACCTGTTTACATTCATGTGACGAAGGATGCCAGGAAGAAGCTGGAGCCATCCAAGGAGGTTGGGATATTTGTGGGGTACACAAAAACACCCCACAACTATCGTGTGTATTTTCCAGACAGACGGAAGACTGTTGTGCGACGGGATATTAAATTTCATGAGGAGAAAGCCATGAAGTGTTCGCTTGAGAGGGAGCCACACTTGCATGCAGATGAGGAGCTATTAGTTCCTAAGGATGAGCCTCAGGATGTGGATTAGCCACAAGAGGAGGTTCATGGAGTGGAAGAAACCACCCATGCAGTGCCAACCATCAGAGGGAGGAAGCGCATTACAGAAGATGAGCGACTGAATCTTGATGCAAAGAAGATTATAGGAGCACCTACATCACAGCACAGATAGAGACAGTCACCTGACCGATATACTGGATACATGGCTCTGATGAGAAAGTGTATCGTGACAAAACCATCTTCTTTCGAGGAAGCCGTGGAGGACCCTGCATGGGTAGATGCCATGGTGGAAGAGTATGATTCGATTTTCAGAAACAGTGCATGGGAGATTGTGCCAAGGCTGGAAGGGAACTCAATGGTAGGTTCGAGATGGATCTACAAAGTGAAGCAAGCTGCTGACGGGAGCGTCAAGAAGTACAAGGCAAGATTTGTTGCTCGGGGCTTCTCACAGATTGAGGGGATCGACTTTGAGGAAACCTTTGCACTTGTCGCAAGGTATTTTTCCATACGGAGCATCCTAGCTCTCTTAGCGTATATGGGATGGCACATTCATCAGATGGATGTGAAGACTGCGTTCCTCAACGGAGTCATTGAGGAGGAGGTGTACATAGAGCAACCCGAAGGGTTCGAGTTCTTCTGCAGCGAGTCGCATGTGTGCAGGGTTAAAAGAGTGATGTATGGGTTGAAACAAGCACCTCGTGCTTGGTACACACGGATAGACAATTATTTCACCGGTCTTGGATTCACCAAGAGTGAGGCGGATCTGAACCTATACCAGATTGTGGTGGAGGGTAAGTTGCTGATCATTGTAATTTATGTAGATGATTTGATTTGGACGGGTGATGAACAGTTGATACTCTCATGCAAGGCTGATCTTGCAAAAGAGTTTGAGATGAAGGACTTGGGCCTCCTTCATTATTTTCTGGTATTGGAAATTTGGTAGCGCAGTGATGGATTGTTTGTGTCTCAAGGCAAGTATTCCCAGGAGATACTGGAGAAGTTCAACATGCATGGATGCAAGCCTATCGACACTCCTCTTCCTGGTGGTTGGAGGAAAGAGGATGCTACATCGGCAAAGGTAGTGGATGCCACTGTTTATCGACAGTTGGTTGGTTCGCTCATGTATCTAGTCAATACACGTCCGGACATATGCTATGATGTTAACTAGCTTTCACAAGCTATGGTTAAGCCTACCAAGCTCTTTTGGAAGGTGGGGAATCATGTATTGAGATATCTTAGAGGCACATCGGGATATAGATTATGGTACAGATAGGAGGATGAGTTGAGGCTGCATGGCTTCACGGAACGGTATCATCGTATCAAAGACTGTGTGCAGCGGAAGATCATGTTACTTTCATACATTCCTATGGAGGATCAGGATGCTGATATCTTGACGAAGGCGCTCACCAGGAGAAAATTCGAATACCATAGAGGCAGGATCGGGGTGGCAGATAATCCCTATCTTGTTGAGAGGGAGTGTTGAGATTGCAAAAATATGATGAGCTTAGTGAAAAGAGTCGCCTTCACTAAGTGGGCCCGCAGGCTATTTTTGGCGCAAGTCTATTTTTATACTATGTCGATCATATTCTATGAGTTGCAAGATGCTATTTGTGGATGGTTGGTCAAGTTGGAAAAATAGATGGAATTATATTTTTAGACATATTGGGCGGAATCTATTTTTAGATGGCTAGTCTAAAAATAGATATGTCTAATATTATTAGCTCTTAATAATATTTGGACTCTAAACATTATCTTATTCTCTTAGAGCACTTCAGTTAAGTGCACAGATGTGGCACAGGAGCTGACAGAAGGAATTATGCTATTCCTGAGGGTTAAGTGGAGCTATTGCGTGGAGACTTCAGTTAGAACTCATGTGACAGAGTTTCGTGGAGTTGGAGAAGTAGTTGATGGAGTTGTATGTAGTTTAACTCAGTTAGACTTAGTTGAGCTAGTTGTATCTAGTCTAACCGATTGATACACTAGTGGAGAGTGGTGTGAATTAATTATTAATTAATTCACTAAATATTAACTCATTAATCAAATCGAAGAATACATTGGTTAACCATGCAGCATGGACAAGCCAAAGGAGACCAAAGGAGGTAGATGAAAGAGCAGGTTGACTATCAGTTGTGACTATAGTGCTGCATGATTTGCAACACCCAGTGATTGGAGATGCTAATGAGGATTGCGTGAGCAAGGCTAGACCAATTTGAGTTCATTTAGAGCCAATATTCAGCAGGGATTGCGCAGTAGAGGCAAGCTAGCAGGTGGCAAAGATCGGTGCATGGATTTGCTAAATCGGGCCTGATTAGTGTGTAGCGATTGTATTGTACTGAGAGCTTGATATGATCAGCTTTGTATGAGGATTGTTACATGATCTCTATGACATATATTATATACAGATAGTTGGGGTTTTTAGCTTCAAGATTTCCCGTTAAAACACTGTGTTCATATGTCTGAATTTTTATGGTTTCAATGTGTGCATGAAATTGATTTAATTTCCACAAGTAATGATCAATAGTAGAACAGATTCTGTATTATGCATGAAGTCAAATAGTGTGTGATTAGGAGAATCTTGGATGTATAACGCATTAGTTATATAACTTCCACATAAGTTTTATGGTTTGGGGGGGGGGACTGCTAGTGGTCCCAACCTGCTGGCAGCCCCAAGATTTTGGTCACACAACAATAAACCGCAGCATCAACCGTTATCCCGATGGTTACATCAAGCCTTATCTAGATGGTTTCAGTGAATCCAGACACATGTCAGGAGGTGACATTAAAACAACAACGTGACGGTTTGATAAAAAGTAACTCCCAGTGGGTTCATCCATCACATGGGCACGGTTTAAACGGAAATTAATGTCATGGTTTCGAAATATTTCATAAACTTTGGGTTCCGCTCCTCTTATGTTGAGTTTTCAAATGGTTTAATGCGGAGTTAACAGCAGGGGCTCAACATGTGACCACACCACCCAAACTGTTTTATGCTAAATCAAACGGTCTTTTGGCGGATTTGGAGCGCACCCTAAATTTAGGGCTCTTTACTATTTTTATCCATAGTTAAGTGCCAGTCTCCACTTTTAGTGGAGCTTTCTAGTTGACATTGGGAAAAATGCATTGGGAGGTCAATTTTCGACCAAATTGGGTGAAACAAGAGTCTACCTAGACTAATTTGACCATTCTGAAGCCATTGATGTAGAGAAAAAAACAATTAGAGGACTATAAATACATGTAATTTTAAATTTTGAGCATAATGACAAAGAGGGACATGTCATTGGGAGCTGGACCAACAGATGTAGCCCAGGACGGGTGAACTGCTTCATCACGCCTACTGTGTAAAACTTATGTGTGATTGTATTTCTCTATTATACACTGTTGTTCAGTGTTTTTTAGGCTTATTTTCATGCTTAAATTTCACAAATTCATCTATGTTTCATTGTTAAAACACTCATTCCTTAAGCAAACAAACGGAGACAAATTGTACATGTTTTTTTACTGAAAGGACACTTAGCACAACAAAAATAATACACCCCTTTCAGATCACTCACTTGGAGAGACCTTATGAAGATGAGTATTGATATGACTTGTGTTTCATTGGAGCTTTGGGAGGATGGGCCATATGAGGGATGGACAAAGGAAGGAGAACTCCCTTGCCGAAGCAATGGACAATCTTTTCTTGGAAGACTATGATGGGACATTGTACATTGGAGAAGAAAGGAGCATTGTTTTTTGCAAAACTTGTTGGGGAAATTTGTGACCTTATGGAAGAAGGTTCAAATGCATGTGACAAGGGTGGGACATGATGATATTTGCAATGGATGAGTCATGCTTAGCCATATGAACAATTGGCTAAGTGCCTGACATGACTCATGGAATGATTGAAGAAAGGGAACACCAGAGTTGATATATGATGATATTTGGGTAGAATTCTTCATGGTTGTAACCAAGAGACAATATTGGTGGACCTTTAGTCGGGGAGGCAACAATGAAGGAAGGAATCATGATGGCATATGAAGGTAGAATTAACCGAGGGCACTAACCTAGATGATGGACAAGGATGAGATGACTAGAGTTGTGTTGAGTCTACTTTTGGTAGACATTTGGTAAACCAAATTCATGGACATTGACATGAGAGCATGGAAGACATTTTGTAGGGACATTATGCAAGTGAACTTATGGAGATGCCACTTATGAGCATCAAGAAGAAGTGTCAAGGAAAGGATATTGAGCAAGATGGATTTGCTAGTGCGACATGGATACATTTTGTATATAGACCAATGGGGATGTTGTTAACATTTGGAAAACAAGACCATGGTTGGATGAGAAGCCTATGAGGACATTCATATGACTTGGAGGGCAGAGGAAACTTGCGATGGCATTCATGACCAAGTCAATTGTGCTTGCCAAAGTATTGGATGGAGATGATGCATAGGAGTTCATGATGATTTGGAGATAGTTGTAGCCATCAGAGAGTTCATATTATAGTGGTCTTTGAGTATCTGGTTCATTGATGAGCTTAGGTCAGGGTGTGTCTTGAATTTGATGTAGTATGTGATGCATACCTTAGAAAAATTTTGGGGGGTGTTCGTGAGGAGTGACTTGATGGATATGATTGAGACAAGACACTTTGGAGTTGGATGGAGTTGTAGCGATGTAGATGCCTTGGTGAGGTACACTTGGGCATGGGTTGAGACTTAGCCACACTTTTGATAGACATGATGGCTGATTGGTCTACGACCATGAGAAACACATGGATGGATGATGAGGTAAGGTTAGACTTGCCCCTTTGATAGATTTGATAGAATATGGCATATTGCAGATGGGATGTAGGTTGCTTCATGGACCTGGATATGGCACATTTAGCATTAGGTTGATGGGAGGAGTTCTTGAATGATTTGAGGAGATGGGCCTCTCACACATGGATGATGATGCTTGATAGATGTGACTGTCTACGAGTAGAACATAGATATTAGCATCATGGGTAGCATGTTGCAGATGATATCAAGACTACTTCATGGACCTCGACATGGATTATTTTGATAGAGATGTGATGGATTCTTGATTGAGTTGATGCTGCGACTTTATGATGGAGAAATTACTGATGATGGCATGAGGATGTTCATTCTCATGATTTGGGTGTGATGGTTGGATTGATCCCCTGACTAGCTCGAGTCATGGGGTCTGAAAGTGTGTAGAGATATGTTGGATTTGTGTTGGAGTACCATAATATAGTTCACACGATGACGATCCATGATGAGTTGACACGATGTATGTTGTGGTGATATCATGTAGCTTGAGTTGGAGGGGCTGAATTTCCACGATGGAGGTAACATGTCGATATTGTGACATGTGTGATTGATGATCATGGATCGAGGAGGCTTTCCCATGTACATGTATATGGAGTCATGAACCTTGGTGGTTTGTGCGATGATAGAGAAGAGGTGGGCAACATAGACATTTTGGAGATGTTGGAGCTAGTGACATTTTACGACGATGTGATGGAGTTTTCGAGGACGCCAACCTTATTTAGAGTGGGGGAGGATGTCATGACTTTGAATTGGCATCACTGTGCTCGGGTGAGCCAGGCGTTCAACACGAGTACACATCGGTCATATGTGACATGCGCGCCCATGTGCTATGGACGAGTGTGAGATGGGTGAGTGTTTGCCTATGTCCGATGGGTGAACACGTCAGGTGATCCAACATGGGCATTCAGGTGGGCATGCGCTTGGGAAACACACCCATGAGACGAAGGTATGACACAGGAAACACGAGTGGGCGTGCCCCACACTTGGTGCAGGCGACCCATGTAGAAGAAGTGTGACCGATGATGGAAAATCAGCTAAGTGTTGGACCAATGTGATATTATATGATGGGTCAACTTGTGTGGAGTGGTCGAACCCACGTATGGTTGGCCGAATGGACACAAGTCATGGAATTGGGTCCACGATTCATCATACATATAGGAGATAGCATGGAAGTGTTATAACATCATTGAAATTGGAAAGAAGAGCTCTGAAGTAGTGAAGGAAAACCAAGTTAATGAGCCCACAGGGCGGGCAGACGAGTTGAAATTTCGGGTCATGCAGTTGGGTCAGCCGAGCATGCAGACAGGGTCACTCTAATACGCGTATCATTCAGACTAGTTGTGTTCATGCAGACAGGGTCACAGAACAATGCGTAGCGTTCATGATAGGTCATTAGGGTCAACTAAGTATGTGTATCATTCAAGAGGTCCCCAAATAGCATGCTTCATGCAGACAGGGTGAGCCAGTAACCTAGATCGTGCAAAACAATGCCAAAAGTGACTAGGACGTGCATAAAGAGTTGAATGGGTCAGGGTGACGTGTAGAATGTGCAGAACGTGTTAGTGAGGCCGAATTTTGGGTTTCCTTGGCAAAATTTTGTGAGAAAGTGGTAGCAAGGTTTTTGCACGACTATGGCACGGTTTTGGGTAAAATTTGGTTAAGTGTGCAGACCAAGTAAGTTGGAAGAACAACTTATGTAAAAGTGTACTTTGTAAATTATTATACATTTATATACATTATTATTGGGTATACTTAACGGGAGTTTCCCCTCCCAAGTATGTATGGGCGTACTTGTGTGATGTTGATGAATGTTCAATTGTGAAAGATTAAATATTGGAGATTAATGTTATTCCACTGCATTTTTAATAACACTTGATTGGAAAATTGATGAAGTGTTGAAGTTAGGCGTAGTCTATGCACTTAAGTATTAGTCAAAAGAAAAATTGTAGTAGTGTCGCACCCGCTATACGTGGTTGAAAGAGCACCACGAGTATAGGGACATGACACATCCTCTTTTGAGGAAGAAGTGCAACAAAAAATTTGGGTTGACGCCATGGTTGAGGAGTATGACTCCATTATCAAAAAAAATGCATGGGAAGTTGTCCCAAGACTAATGGGGAAGTTAGTTGTAGGATCTAGGTGGGTTTAAAAGGTGAAGCAGGCAACAGATGGGAGTGAAGAGAAGCACAAGGCCAAAATTTTGGCTAGAGGGTTCTCTCAGGTGGAGGAGATTGACTATGATGAGACTTTTCTACCTACCAGTATGTACTACTATTAGATCTATCCTTGCACTCTCATCGTGGATGGGATGGCAGATACATCGGATGGATGTAAAGACAACCTTTCTCAATGGAATTATTTAGGAAGAGGTGTACATTAAGTAGCCGAAAGGTTTTGATACCTTAAGCAGGGAGTCACATGTGTGCAGACTCAAGAGAGCATTGTATGGGCTAAAGCAAGCAGCTCGTGCTTGGTACACTAGGATCGACATCTATTTCACTGGGTTTGGCTTCACCAAGAGTGAAGCATATGCGAACCTATATCATATTGTGGTTGATGGTAAGATTTTGATTATTGTACTTTATGTTGATGATCTGATACTGGCAGGTGATGAGCATCTCATCAAGTCTTGCAAAGAGGATCTTGCAAGAGAATTTGATATGAAGGACATGGGGCTCTTTGTGACTATTTCCCGGGATTTGATGTAGAAATTTCTTTCGAATAATGATTCAATTATCCACCGAGAATATTCTGATCACATAATTCGAATTTATATGCAACACACCCTTCCACTCGCATCATCAATATACTAAAAATAAAAATCAAGCGATAACACATCAAATCAATCACACATTAACTCAGTATGTATGGGGAAAGCCTATAGCTGAAAACCCCGCACCTATTGTGTATATTATAATGGAGAAATCAAGTAACCAAACAAGTACAATACTCCTCACAAGTACTCAGTACTCTCTCATGAAGTTACTCACAATCTGACTCAGTTTTGAACAAGTCTGAGGTTCAAAACTCCCCGCCAATTGCCTTGCCTCTATTGCGCAATCATGACCTGTATATGAAGAGGTTCAAGGTTCGAATCCCCTTGGCTTGACAACACAATCATCATGGGAAATTCCTCCAAGTGTGGTGCAAATCTCATGCACAACTGATGTCGCCACCGATAGCTAACTCCACCCTTTCATTTACCTCTTTCACTGGTCTCCACTGAACTGTCCATGCACTGTAGTGAACTGATGTGTTCTTGAGTTGAATAATGAGTTACTAATTAATGAATTAAATAATATTTAATTCACTCCACTCATAACTAATTGATTAGCTAGTTAAACTAATCTCAATAAGTTCAACTAAAATAAATAGAACACAACTCCACTAGCTGTCTCATTAACTCCACCAAACTTCTGCCATTGAAGTCTTAACTGAAGTCAACCATGCATGTGCCATAAAAACCTTGGGAATCACGTGATTCCTCTGTCAAATGCATGAGCCACTTCCAAGGCTTGAACTGAAGTGCTCCAAGAGAGTAAACTGAAGTTTATAGTCCAAATATTATTAAGGGTAAATAATATTTGACTTCCCTATTTTAAGGAGAGGCAGTCTAAAAATAGACTTCGACCTATAGGTCCAAAAAATAGAGTCCCATCTATTTTTACCAACATGACCAATACTCCAATAATAACATACTGCAATCCCCGGACCATGCTCCATATGTCTAAAAATAGACTTTGCGCCAGAATTTGCCTGCAGGCCCACTTAGTGAAGGCGACTTCATTTCACTAAGCTCCATCATCTTGCTGCATTTTCAACACTCCCTCTCAGCAAGATATGGATTATTTTCAACCCCTATCCTACCTCTGTGGAATTCGAACTTGCTCCTGGTGAGCGCCTTCGTCAGGATGTCGGCATCCTGATCCTCCGTGGGAACATATGAAAGCATCATGATTCTCCACCGAACACAATCTCTGATATGATGGTACCTGATGTCGATGTGTTTGGACCTATCATGAAATACTGGATTAGCCGAGAGTTTAATGCAACTCTGGTTATCACAGTAGATCACTGTAGGCTCCAAATGCAACCCGAACAATCCAACAAGGATCTTCCTCATCCAAATAGCCTCGCATGCAACCAAGCTAGCTGCCATGTACTCGGCCTCTGCTGAAATGAGTGCCACGGATCTCTGCTTCCTGCTGTACCAGGAAACTGCTGTCGACCCAATGCTGAAAACTCCTCCAGAAGTGCTCTTCTGGTCCGTTGGGCTCCCTGCCCAATCTGCATCAGTGAAGCCAGAAAGCTTCGCTCCATCCTCCTGTCTGTACCATAGACCATATCCCGATGTGCCTCTAATATAGTCTAAAAATAGATTTTTGCGCCAGAATTTGCCTGCGGGCCCACTTAGTGAAGGCGACTTCATTTCACTAAGCTCCATCATCTTGCTGCATTCTCAACACTCCCTCTCAGCAAGATATGGATTATCTTCAACCCCTATCCTGCCTCTGTGGAATTCGAACTTGCTCCTGGTGAGCGCCTTCGTCAGGATGTCGGCATCCTGATCCTCCGTGGGAACATATGAAAGCATCGTGATCCTCCGCTGAACACAATCTCTGATATGATGGTACCTGATGTCGATATGTTTGGACCTATCATGAAATACTGGATTAGCCGAGAGCTTGATGCAGCTCTGGTTATCACAGTAGATCACTGTAGGCTCCAAATGCAACCTGAACAAACCTGCGAGGATCTTCCTCATTCAAATAGCCTCGCATGCAGCCAAACTTGCTGCCATGTACTCGGCCTCTGCTGAACTGAGTGCCACGGATCTCTGCTTCCTGCTGTACCAGGAAACTGCTGTCGACCCAATGCTGAAAACTCCTCCAGAAGTGCTCTTCCGGTCTGTTGGGCTCCCTGCCTAATCTGCATCAGTGAAACCAGAAAGTTTCACTCCATCCTCCTGTCTGTACCATAGACCATATCCCGATGTGCCTCTGATATAGTGCAATACATGCTTGCCCGCCTTCCAAAAGAGCTTGGTAGGCTTAACCATAGCTTGCGAAAGCTGGTTAACTGCATAGCATATATCGGGTCGTGTATTGACCAGATACATAAGCGACCCCACCAACTGTCGATAGACAGTGGCATCCACTACCTCCGCTGAAGTAGCATCCTCCTTCCTCCAACCACCAGAAAGAGGAGTGTCAACAGG